>JAQIWD010000705.1:0-17757 GCA_034694825.1 Anurida granaria
GGCCTGGTTGGCGTGAGATGAGGATGACCTAATCAATAGGCATACTCACTCCCTCCTATAGAACATACATACATACAATTTGCAAGGGATGAGTAGAATACTCAATGGGAAGGAAAGGGAAGTAGCCGTACCGTGGTCTTTATAGAAAGGATAGCCTTACGCCTTGCTTTCACCAACGCTATTACAGTATCCCTCAAGCAGGCGGCCTTATAACAACAGGATCCAAAAGTTTAATGTTTTCCTACCACGTTTCCTTCAACTCTCCTGAACACTTCATCTTCTAGGAGAGTAGACAGAGAGCACGGGGCCCTTTGAAATGCGAAACAGTGAGTCGGAGAGCATTTTTAAAATTCTGTACGGAAATTCCTAACAACGAAGGGAGGAGGAAACGAAATAAGAAAAGGAAAGATATCACTACATCCGCAGTCGTAGAAATTAAAATCTCTCTCATTTCCATATTAATTCTTAATTCCATGGGTGGTAAGAACGTGCCTTTCTTTTTTTTTGTAAAATTATGTATAATACTCGGATTGTTACCAACTTTGCATGTACCATGTGCATGTTGGAAATTTTACATTGTTCCGTCTTAAAATTTGAGTTATGATGGGAGGGAAGCCATCTGATCTTGGCAAAATGTCCAATTACAATGCCCACTTGAGGAAGTCGAAGTCGTGGCTCCCTTGTCTTGTAGTTGTGGACTAGCTAGTTACCTGTAATTGGAGAGAACATGCAAATCCAAGTTCCTGCCTTTTGTTTTTCATGCTCCTTCCCCTATTTCGTGTCTGCCTGTAATTAAGAGTCACTGGATAGGATTGATGTGATAATCATACTTTCTCCTCCTAAAGATTTCCTTCAACTAATACTGCTAGTGCTATCTTGAATGGAAAACGCCTGCAAACTTTGCTTGTCTCCCATCAATCCACCCTTACGAACCAATTTGCAGTAATTTCAAGGGATTGCTTTTGCCCGGACACTAAAACATGATTGTCTTCCAGAGTATGTTGTAACTTTGCGTGCCTGCCAATGATAGGAAGAGCAACAAAAGTTGGATATAAGAAGAATTTAATGGATTTCAAATAAATAAGTTGGAACCGGGGATGCGTTAAATCAAGGGTTATATCTCTGACACTCCTTTGTGTGTACTAGTGATAATTGCCCCTTGTACTCTAACCTCCGCCCTGCCAATAATTTATGGCGTCTAGGATGGATGACCTCAAGAAATACGGCGGGATCATCCTGCAGTGTCCAGAACCACACGGTCGTTTCTCAACTATAGCAACTACTTCTTTTTCCATTAAATTACATGGCCGCAGTTATCGTTCGTTTTTCCCATTAAACTTATTGGGAATCTGCCATTAGGAACGAAGGAATCCAGGAATCCTTTAGGATCGGGCAGCGAAAATTCATTCCCACCGAATTGTATCGTTTACGGCTGTTTTCTCATTTTCCCACTTATTTTATATCCGGCGGTGGGACGAAGGGACAAGACCAAGACCACCACCCGAAATTCGTTTTTCCTTTTACAACCCGAGAGGAAGCGTGACCATTACACTTTATGATGCTCACCTAGTAGGGCAGGACCAGTAGAGTTAAGACATAACAATTGAAGGCTTTCGGGTGGCAATCCAAACCATAATGCACGCCATATTTATTTTATTCAATTTCCCAATATTTCCTAAATTACAGATTTAGTTTGATTAGAGAAGCAAGCACAGGTAGAGTAGGAAGTTAGGCATGAGCACCAGTCGGGATTCACCAAGCCCAACGTGAGAGAGCTACTAATAATTTCATGCAGGAGCGCACAATAAAAGTGAAAGGCATAGAAAGATGTTTTCAATTTGAGCGCTTGAACTAGGTCAAAGGAATTAAACTTTAGGAAGACTCACATTGTCAATATGACTTTCCCCATTTCAGATTGAACATTCCGGCAGAGCAAAGAATTTTCCAGGTTGCCAGGTGAAAGTTATTTCTGGTAAAAGGAGAAAGGATTCACAAGTTTTTCCCATTACCCAATGCGAAAACGTAGTAGTAAAAGGAAGACGCAATTTGAATCCCGAATTATTTACCTCACGTAACATCTTGCTTTGGCAAAAGTGAACATGATTCTTCCCTTAGAAAGAGGCTATTCATAATCCACTTTCTCCTTGATCTATAAAGGAAACGTCTACTTTCTCCATTCCATTTCTAGTAGGCATAGGCAGATATTCAATTCATATTTTACCATGGTACCTCCTTATGCCTGCATTCCAATAACGCTGTAATGAAACTTCTCCAGCATCTCCCTCTGGATCCCTTTGATTAAAACTGAAGCAGGAAAGAGCATGGCAGTATGAATTTTAAGACACGGCGACATGATGAATTGCCGTCTCCTTTCTTCCATCGAGATTTACCAGATGAGAAGAGCTGACATTGTCCTTTCTCCTTGATACTTCATTTGATATTGGCCAACTAGAATTCGACTCACGTCCTCCGCCCAGAATGACAGTGAACAAAAGTTCTTTTATTCTTTGTACTTCCAATTAAGTGAGTCGGAATTGGTAGTAGAGGAAAGGAGGAGGAGGCTAACTGGAATACTGGAAAGAAGCCATGGCATAAGCTGCACTTCTTGGTAACTAAGCACGGAGAAATACAATGATGATAAGACGATCTCCTTTTCTTTTAGGCTCCCACTTCTCCGTTTGTTCTTTTCCTGGTAGAAATTAACTACACACTCAAAGTTGAAGGACTTTCACTAATCATCAATTGCAGACCCAAGCAGGTTCTTCTATTTCGGTAACCAGTAGAGGAGAGTCGAGTTTCATTAAAAATTAATGGGAAAGGTAAACTTTTACCTTTACTGTCTGATTTTAGTGGCGTAATTCTTCTCACGGGGGATTTCGGAGTTAGCCAAATCCAATTTCCCATTTTGCTGAGGATGAGCATTTTCTGTGTACTTTCTCCTCCTTTCCCCCACCGAGGCCCCGTGTTAGGACTTCCTACTCGGAATGCTTCTAACGCTGTTACCTATTTGTCCCAAACAATGATACCGACTGTGCTTTTTATAATTTTGATTACCATTCCACTAATGGCCGGGGAATTGTGTCACCATATCATTCCACAGCGTCTATTATGAAAAACTCAAGCCTTTTCAAAATTTTGGCACTGAACAAACTTCCTCTCCTTTACTCATCATCACTTGGGGTTCCATTAATTCTGAACTATAGTCCCATCTGATTTGCATATGATTCCTTTGTTCCGCCCTCAGTGGCGGTGAAAGTTCGGAGATGCAGGAGCTATGAACTCTATTTCCCTAAGCCTAGTTAATCCGTATGGCCCTTTTTCCTATTCGGCGGGCGGGAATACTTTTGTCGTTTCAATGAGCTTCAGTCTCACAGGCTGTCATTTTCACTCCAAAGTTTTTCCGAGGAGAATAAAAGTGAAGAGATGAACTGCTCAAGCCATCGCAGCTTGAACCATTTTTCCGTTTTTAAGTTTTCTGAAAAAATAATCACGTCTTCAAAACGGAAGAAGGAAAGTGTTTTTCCAGGAACCGCCAAAGATATCAAGCACATCCATTTTTGTTTTTGAAAACTTTCACTTGTTTTCAATTTCGCTGGGAGGAAGAAGAGCCAAAGGGAGTGGGTCACCACACAAAGAAACTTCTCAGAGAAAATAATTTCAAAGAACTTTTTAATCCATTAGTTGGTTGAAATTGAATTAAAAGAGTTTGTATGTGTACTAAAAATTCCCTAGTACCCAATTATATCAAAGTTAACCGCACGAAGAAACTTTTGATTCGGAAAAGCTCTTTTTAACTCAAAGAAATGTGGTTGAAGTTTTAATCATAAAATTTTTAATCTACGATGATTTGTTTTGCTTTCAGGGATCGAATCATGCGAGTCAATCTTAGCAATATTAGTCACATGGATTGTAAGGTGAGTTGGATTTTGCATTTCTTCAATAGAAGTTATACTTTGATTAAAAACATTGCAACTCCTTGCCTACGCGTGTTAAAAAGAAACATTCGGAAGTATGCGAATTAAGGCTGGGGATTTATAAAAGGGGACTTTGTTTATAGTTGGCTATTAAGGAGACGCGTATCTTGGAGGGGTTTGGTTTAATTACACAATGATCTGATTTATTAGCCCATAAACGAGGACAGGTTCATTTCAAAAGAATATTTAATTAAAGCTTCCTCTTGATGATGTGGAAGGTTTGCCTATTATAAATAATTCAGGCCAACGCTCGCTCTTTGTAATAAGAAATTCTTCCGGAGAAATGTAAGGAGCGCAGTTGCACTAGTAGTAATGTTTTTGTGTTAGGATGTTCCTGACTCTGGGATTTTACAATTAAAGTAGAGCACCAAAGAATTGGAGAATGTTGTCTTTACTCCACGAGAAGAAAATTACGACCCTAAAAAACGTAAAAATTATTTTTGGTTTCAATTTTACAGAAGGATTCGGCAACCATTGACCCTTCAACCCCCGGCGCCTGCGTATCCAAAGGAAAATCAGAGGTAAAGGAAAACATGGCAAAATATAATGTAACATCACGTAAGGTGAATAAATTTTTCTATGTAAAATTTAGGATTTCGATTGCCGTAATCACATTCGAGTAATTCAAGCCATGGGAGATGGGAATCGCCTCTACGTTTGTGGTACAAATGCCCACCACCCGAAGGATTGGGTGATAAACGTAAGTTTCTCCAAGAACTCGAGCACATTTATTAGCTCATGTTGTGGCTTGTGAAATGGTGGTGGCCTAGTGGTGGTTTTTCCAGTTTCATTTCCTTTCTTTTACATTTTGTATGGTGAAAGTAACTATAGTACCCCTGTCTTTTTTCTGTGGTTGTGGACTTGTAGGTACCAACATTTACGGAAGTTACCGTAAGCGTCTCTCAACATTCTTTGAACTTTCTCTTATTGTTTTCTGCAATTTCAGACTAATGAACGCTTTCTAAACTTTGCTTGTTAACTCCATTTTCAGGGTTTGCTCAATATCCTTTTGTTTTCTATTTCAGTCCAACCTGACTCCCGTTTCCCGGCAGACGTTTATTCCTGGGATTGGAGAGGGAACTGCAAGGTGTCCCTACGACCCTAATGATAATTCCACGGCTATCTGGGTAGAAACCGGAAACCCAGACAACCTGCCAGGACTCTACAGGTTTGAATCCTCCGTACTTAATAATGCATGGCATCCCATGTTAATTTAATTCCACGTCCTTGAATGGGGAATTGGATTTGCTTCGAGGATTCGATCTCTTTGAAATGCGAGTCTTCCCAAAGATGAGGCTTCCTGAAAGGGTAGTGAAAGTCCTAATAAAGAACCTTTTCCTTTGTTTTTCAGTGGAACCAATGCCGAATTTACAAAAGCGGATACGGTAATATTCCGAACCGACTTGTACAACATGACGACGGGTGAAAGGAAACACTTGTTCAAACGAACGCTGAAATATGATTCCAAATGGCTGGATAGTAAGTTGAGATCATAGTGACAATTTCCTTAATCCGCCGTTGTCCTTAATCCAAACAGCCAATAATGTATTTATCCTTTTTTCTCTTCCAGAGCCAAACTTTGTGGGATCTTATGACATTGGGGAATATGTTTACTTTTTCTTCCGGGAACCAGCAGTGGAGTACATGAACTGCGGGAAGAACATTTATTCCAGGGTTGCCCGGGTTTGTAAGCAGGTAAAGTCCATACCTCAATTCCTACGATTTTGTACCCATTTTTGTTTATATGTTCAAAACTATATGTCTTCTTTTGTCACCATTTTGAAGGACACCGGGGGCAAGAACATTTTGGTTCAAAATTGGGCCACATACCTAAAAGCAAGACTCAATTGTTCTGTTCCTGGGGACTATCCGTTCTACTTTAACGAAATACGTAAGGAGAAAGCCTCCGTTTTTACTTTCAAGTGTACCAATAACAATTCTCTTGCAAAAGAATAGAAGACTTTTTCAAGAGCTTTCACAAAGTTTTCCTCTCCAGAAAGTTATATTGCAGGGAAGCCAAGGGTTATTGTGAGAAACCAAGTCTCTGGACAAACTTGGAAATAATCGCTGATTTACAACTTTTCTTTCGTCTATGGAATTATCGCGCAGTTTACAATTGTTCAACCAAGTTTTGTTCAACTTCAATTTGTAGAGCCGAATAGTTCTGGCTGAGAAAACAAGGGAATCGGTCAAGATAACTTTCTGGAAGTCCCGTATTCAGCATTATTATCCAAGTTTTAATTCCGAATCTAACCTTTCAGAGGGAGTGTTTTATGTCATGAAATATGACTAGTGGAGGATAGACATTTTCGGGGACACGATATTTTGGAATGGGAAAAATGGAACCCTTGTCTGCGCATATTCAAACGACTTTTCAAAATCAGCTCGTGACAATTTGCCCTTAAAGTCCGCTTTTCGAAGTGAATTAACATTCAAAAACTGGTATTATTCCATTCCGTTTTGGTCCTTGAATTGTTTCTTGAAATCTGCCTTATGGATCCCTAGCAATTTTCACCATTTCTGCCACAAGTAACACGCATCCTTATTCTTCTCCGACGTTCCAAGTGTGAATTTAAATGTCTTTTCCAATATTTGCAACTGTTATTAGTATTATTCAATCAGGGGAGAGGATGAGCTGTTTTATAAAATAATTTAATAGTATTTCCTCACTTGTTTATAACATTTGTAGCTGTCTTGAAGCAGTCGAACTAAGGGACTAGTCCCACGCTTTGTGACGGAGGTACACAAGATGCGTCCAACTGCGGTGGAACAGTGAACCATCCGGATTCCTGGCTCCCTTTTTTATTGTTGGTTCAAATCCGGGGTCACGAGCGCCATGTGTCACTTGTAGGCAAGGAAGATGGTTCCACAGTGTGACCGCTGCTTTGAGTTATCGTTTCCACCCGCTTCAAATAACTGACTCAAATGTTTGTGGGCAGCAGATTTCTTGTTGACCTTTCTTCTCCAGCTCATACAATTCGGTGCCATTCTTGATTCTCAAATTCAAATCGGTCATCACGTTCTTCGTCTTTCGCCTTCTTGGCCCGGCATAATCCCGTTTGAAAGCGGATTTTCTCCTTCAACACAAAACAATTCTAATTTTAAAAGTTGCAATTTTTGATCCATAGCATTTAAGTAAACACTTCTAATTATTTTTACACTTATTTGGCAGCTGAACATAAATGGTACAAGTGACGGTGTGTACCCAAAGTTGTCAGAGATGCAAGAACCCGACATGTCCCACCTCCACTGTTAGGCAAAATACACTTGTACTTCTTTCCCACTTGAATCTAATTAGTATTTCTTCTGATTTTCCCATGTTTCTTGCCAAATTAACTCTCGTTTAGGAAGACGACAGGAAAGTGTAAAGAAACGTTTAGAGTTCGGAATCATGACAGAATCTTCACACATCACCTTATCGTCTATACCTCCGGTTGAGTTGAGAATATATGACTTATTATTGTGTTTTTATTTATTTATAGAGAATATTTATCGCGTACCAGGAGACGACAGTCGATTCTATGCCGTGTTCACTACAACTGGATCAGGATTTAGTGGTTCTGCCATATGCGTCTTTACACTTGATGCCATCCAGGACGCCTTCAAAGGAAAGTTCAAGGAACAGGCGACTTCGAAGGTTAGTATTCTTTACTTTAGTTTATAAGCTAGACATGTTTTTGCCAAGGATCAAATTATGGGATCTTTTATAAATATAATTTTTGTAAATTTCCCCGGCAGGATGCCTGGTTACCTGTCCTTTCATCTCGTGTCCCGGAGCCACGTCCTGGAGAATGTGTTAATGATACTCAGACATTGCCAGGTAAAATTGGAATTCCTGGAACTCTTTTGCAATGTCACTCTTTTCTTCCCAAATTCTAACCCGTTTCCAATTGAATTTTGAATTTCCAGATACAGTTTTAAATTTCATTCGATCTCATCCTTTAATGGACGAAGCGGTGGGGCATGAGAATGGGAAACCAGCATTCTACATTCGCGATGTCACCTTTACCCATGTTGTCGCAGACAAAGTACCAGTCCCACTCTCACGACAGCCTGGAGATTACTACACTGTTCTTTATGCTGGAACAAGTAAGAGAGTTCTTCCTTCCTTCCTGGATGCGAATTTCGATTTTATTGGAATCGAGGAACCAATCTTCTTTTCTTTTTCCACAGAGGAGGGGAAGATTTACAAAATTGTGCAGTGGAAAGACCCAGATGGAAACAGTCACTCTGAACTCATTGACATTATAGAGGGTGTTTTTCCAGAGTCTGTTAGGGCCATGGAAATTTCCTCTATGGTAAGATTACTACGAAATCTAAAATCTAGGAATAATGAAAACTGACTTTGGATTAAATTTTCACAGTACAAGTCCATCTACGTTAGTTCTGATTATCGCGTGCGGCAAATTGGAGTCAATCCCTGCAGGGCTCGCTATGATAATTGCATCCGTTGTGTCCGGGATCCTTACTGCGGGTGGGACCCCAAGGAAGGAGTCTGCAAGGCTTATGTGCCCGGGTAAGAACCCACAATTTTCTCCTTCTGTAAATATTTTGTGGGTTTTACTAAAATTGTGCCTCTGATTCTGGCTTAGGCTACTACAAGGCGTTGGTGGCAATGGTGCCATATGTAATTGCCGTAGATGCGTGCAACAGAAACGTATTGTTGCCAACTGGGGCCAGAGCTTACATTTGCAGTGTTCTGTGACGCTGCCTGGTGATACTTCATCTCCGTTTGGTACCCAACCCTACAAATGGGTGCATATTCCCTCCTATAATCAAGTCGGTGATCAGGACGCCGAACCCGTAAAATTTAGGTAAACTAGTTCTTAGAACCTTTGAATTACGGAATGAGATTTTGAAAAAATGCAAATGTTGAATACAATTTTTAATTTTTAGTTCCGATAAATACGTACAAACTGCCGAGAGGGGTTTGGTAATTCTAAGCATTAGTGAGACTGATGGTGGCCAATGGCAGCTGAGGTATGAAGAAAGCGAGACATCCCTCACGCTATGTACCTACAACGTTACAATAGAAGTCCAGAAGTGTTCTGCACCCTCTCAGACTTCAGACTTCCAGAAAGTCTATGCGGACTGGTGCCATGAATTTCAGAAATATAAACAAGCAATGCAAGTATGGCAGAGGCGGCAAGAGGTAAACGTTGTGAAGAATTACCTGCTGAAATATTATGATGAACATAAAACTGATTGCTAAATCTGGTATTTTTATGTTCATTTTAGCAATGCGGAAAGAAAATTAGTAGTGGAGATCTGAATTCTTCCAATCAGCAAAATCATCCCAACGAGATTTTCCAATCCAGCAATGCATATGGCTGATCAGCCTAAATGGCATTAAGTTTATTAAATTTTAAAAAATCACTCCATCGCTTACTATAATCGTTGGAACTAATTAAGTCTCGTAATTTTCATAGCAATGAATACTATGATTAATTCCCAAGTGAGTGCCTATTTTTGGACAGGAAATGAAGATGAGTCAATTTAATAACTAAATGTAACAATACGAGCTACTCACTCATTGTCCCTCACGCCACTTCTGCTAAACTGTTCCCACCTTAAAACTACATCAAGATCCCGGCTTACTAAAAATATTTACAAAATGGAACATATCCAATTGAATGCCAATTTCGCACCCTTGAATCTCGAGTTTTTGATAACTTCAAGACAGTTTGATCACATTCTCTGGCAATTTACGAAATATTCCGAAATTCATAACTCCAGACACCTTGTTATGCATTCTCATTAACGTCTTGAAAAAGTTTTCAAACTTATGAATCTCTATCCTACACGTAATAATTCCTTGCCTATTGTTGTAATAAAATGCTGGAATATATTTTTGCCATGTTAATTAACGTAAGCCCGATGAAGTTGGTGATGAAAAATTGTCTTTATCGTTTAATCCCCACCCAGATTTTTCTGTTCGTGAAATGATCCTGACCGAATATTATTCGGAATTCATGAAATCAGTAGAGATAAGCCCGTGTAAATTGTTATTATAATTAAAATACGTTGTACAATAATTTCGGGTTTTATAAGCAAAACTTACGCAAAATCATCCTACGGGAAGAGCAAAATCAAAATAAATTTCTCAACAACACAGTTATAACAAGTCACTGCAAAATTATTAAAATATTTTTTGTAGTATTTTGGCAAGTACAAATTCAACTTCGGGTTGGAAAATATTTTCTATTCTCTAACCCGACTGACTAAAAACTAAACTAAAAGAAGTACTAAACTACTAAATTTTAAAAAGTTAGCCGAATCGCGTTGGGAATCAAAAATGTTACGAAAATTATTTGGACAAATTATGACACCCTTCTGGAGTCACCGAGGGGAGTTCCAACTTCCACATTTTTAGGTTTCATTGTTGCTTTGGCTACAACATTCGCGAGGTTTGTTGCTTGGCACCACGCGGAATAACCTCACTTGGTTTTGAAAACGTAAATTGGACCATGTGAATATTGAAAGTTTGTCATAGTTCATAGTTTGATTCTCCATGTTCAAGAACCATAATGCAGAAGTTATTTCGTGAAAGAGAAATCATGAGGCAGAGCTCTGTCTCAGGTATGAGTGAGACTTCCCAGGGATCACTAAACGTGGAGCGTGAGGATGAAGAAACGGAAGTGGAAATAATTTCGCGAGCTCTACAAGACCAAGAGCACCCGGAATCGGAGTGTCGGGACGAACCTTCCAATGAAACTTCCGAAGCTCTAACCACTCCATCCAGTCATCTAGTCAAGGAAAAGAAACGTCGATACTCAAAGCGTCACAAAATTTCTACGATCCTAGAAAACCCTCAGAATTTTAGGGAGCAGGAGCCAAAAAGTCCACGGCCACCATGTGAGGATGAAGCGACAAACATTGTGGTTGAGCCTAGCCATGAAAATAACGAAGTCGTCCCTGAAGTAACAAGGCTTGTAGAATTTTTTGAAAATCAATTAACCTCCAAAAATTCAGAAATGATGAAGGATACCCTCAAACCCACCGTTACACACAAGAGATCCCAACTTACTCGGAAGCGTTCTAAGAGTTTAGTTTCATGTAACCACCGGGAAATACTAAAGGAAGCTGCAGAACTTCAAGGAGACTCGATTGCGCATGTTCTCCTGGACCAATCTGGAAAGGCACGTGAGAAGAAGGAAGATGATGAAGATGGACAAGCTGGCAAAGAAAATGCTTCCAAACTTCTGAGGGAACTACTGGAACTTTTCAAACCGAAACTCATTCCACTTGAACCGACGACTGTCTACACCATTGACAGTGTCCAGTACGATTGCAAAGTTTCTCTATGCGATTCAAAAATTGACTCACCCATTTCTGCAAGTATGGAATCGCTCGTGCCGGTGTTGCCAAGGGAATGGGATCGGCAAAACTTCCGCGCATGTTTGAAGAAACAGCGTGAAGAATATCGGAAGTCCGCGCAACAAGAAGGGCAAGGGAGAGGAAGTTCGGATTTTGTGACGGGAGCCAATTTAATCCGAAATTACTCGAATGTAATGCCGAACATACCAATCCAGCAGAGTGCAAGTACTCCCGTTGGCCAAAGGTCTTTTCAGCATTTGCATAATATGTCGCAACCTGGCACTCCCGTGGATCTGAACAACAATGTACGCAATTCAGCATGAGCTTTCTCTGTATTTAATAAATGACGATTTCTTTCATCTCTTGCAGCAACCAAATTTGCCACCTTCGACTTCTTCCAGCGAAGAGTCCGTTTTGACGTCAATTCGCTCCAATTTTCGCACTACTACGAGTATCTGTCCACCCCGCCCACAGTATCAAGCTGAATCTCCTTCCGAGTATGCCTTCAGATACCGTCCACCAAAAGCTGCGGCTGTAACTTACGCCGTCAGCAAAACCTCGACCCGTGACGGAAGCATCTTTGCAGGAAGTATTTGCAGCAGCGTGAGAGGTAAGCCTTAATCTTCTAAAAATTACCAACATGCCATAATTTCGATTCTGAGAAACAGATTATAGTGAAGTTTCATCTTCGTTCCGGAGCCACAACGAAAGTACAGTGGAGGTGGCAAAGAAGAATGCCATCATTGGGGAAGCGACGTACGCCGCCAACGCCCTCTTGAGTGATCTCCACACCCTTTGGAGCTGCGTGTCCGAGAAGAATCCTTTCCCAATTTCTGCATCGAAAGTACGACGTTCATTCATTGACATGATTTAATTGAGAAAATTTTTTCAAACCTTTGGACTTTGCAGCAAGGTCTTTTAGAACTGGTCCGCCACTGTTCCTACGTTGTGAAGGAAATGGAAGGAGAATGGCACTCTTTCTCATCACTTTATCCGGATCGCAAGAGGTCAGCGGTACTTTAAAAGAATCTTATTTCGATTATTATATTTTAATCATAATTTCTGCAGATTGGATGAGTTGACGCATGCAAACCGTCATCTCCGAGAACGCCTCGAGCAAGCCACGATCTCCGTCACCAGCCTCCAAGCCGAAATCGGGTATTTGATGAAGGAGAAAGGCATGATGGCCACCGAGGTGAAAGAGCTCTCAATGCAGTTAGCAGCTTCGCGACAATCTCAAGCCCAACGCCCCGCCCCATCAACTACCCCCCAAAATAGGTCCCCAAGTAATTGTTCCATGGGATTCCACCTTTCAATCAATCCTGAAGCTGGGAACAAGGCGATCCAGAAACGAGAGGAAGATTTCAATTCTTTGATGGAATTCGTACGCGTCCGCGGAAATGACATGCATTTTTATAAGGAGCAACTGGAGCAGTACGACAAAGAAGTTGACGCCCTCCATCGGACCATTGAGGTCACGAAGTCCAAGCAAGTGGAACTCGAAGCTGCATATGGAAAGCTGACGGAAGAAAATAAGACTATTGTTCGAGAGAGGGGTCATTATGAGCAAATTCTGAAGCTGATTCTCCAGGAGAAGAAGAGCGACGGGTCGAGCTTGTATGATCTTCTACAAACGCTCATTTCCAAATTGACTGAAATGGAAGGCGGGGCGCAGGGTCAAGACAATAGACTCATGGAAGGGGCTCTACAAGCTGTCCAGGAACAAAATTCAAACTATAGGTATGCTATAATTCAAATAATTAATTAAAATTTCTAATTAATTTGTTTCCTTTGAACAGAGATGAGATTCAGCGTCTCAAAGAAATGCTAAGCAAAGTTTCGGCAAGTTGTTTGGATGGGAAGTGCCAGGAAGAAGCTCGTCGTGTTTCCAATGACTCCTCGCTGAAACTTTTGGAAGAAAAGAATGCAGAAGTCAAACAGCTATTGAAATTCCACGAGGTCAAGTACGGTCAACTCCAAGAAATTCATGACCACGTTTCCGAGTCCAAGGTAAGTATTTTGTGCAAGAAATTCCCACTTGAAAGTTCATTTTCCTTTATCTGAACAGGTTAAACTGGACAAAGCGTTTGCTGACAAGAGCAGAGAACTGAAGAAAACAATCGATGAATTGAGCACGCTCCAGAAAGTCCATACACGACAGCAGAGAAAAATCCAGGAACTGCATAAGCTCAACATTAGTCTTACCCGTGAAGTTCAAGAAAAAAATCACAACGTAACAACAATTTTCTTACCCTACTAATTAAGTTTAATTTATTTAAAAAGAAATTTATTACTAGCTGGAGAACCTGAACAAAATCGTGAGCCATCTTCGATCAACCCTCAATGAGAAGATCGACGAATGGAACGAGCGAGTCCGAATGAATGGAGAAGAAGCGATCGGCATGAAAGACCAATGCAAATGGCTCCAGGGTCAAATAGACCTTCTCACTCAGCAATTGGCTGATGCTCATGAGCGCATGAAAGCGCATGAAAGAGACAAAGGGTGTCTGGCTCAGCAAGTCATGAACGCCGAAGAAGAACGGTGAGTGCGAATGAAGCACTTCAATTCTAGAGGTTTTTAATAACAAAATGGCTCCTTGTTTTCCAACAGGAAAGTCATTGACCGGAAGCTACAGGAACTCCGTTCAGCGTTCCAGGGGGACTCTGCTCTTCGCAAGGCATTGATGGAGCGGAACGAAGCTCTGCAGGTCGAGATCGCCCGCCTACGTCGTTCCAAATTCATGAACCTGGACGTGACTATGAACAAATTGAACGAAGATTCCGAGTATGACGCTCCACCCTCAGAGATGAGTACGGCAGACCCCATATCCCTCTTTCAAGCCTTTCCACCAGATGAGAAGCACGGTCCGAAGAAGACTCGATATACGACTTCAGCCGGATACGAAGAACTACGAGCAGTGGCAAGGAATCCACGGAATTTAACTTTGACCTTTTGGCCTTGGCCTTGACTTTTTAAATTTAAATTCTAGGCATCCACTCATTCTGCCTGTGACAGATTGTCAAAGTGAGCAGCCCCAAGAAACCAAATTCACAAGGACCCTTTACCCCTGATCAGGGTGCAATTCTAAACACTTCAAAATTCCTACTTGGTCAACCAATAAACTAAGACGTGGTCAATCAACATGGATACTGAACGCTTGGCTTCGCTTTGACACTATGAAAACAATTCTAATTTAATGGACGAATTCGGATTAATGAAATGCTCGACGTTGTTGACAGAAAGTATAATAGTCATTCCCTCAGCAAGCGACAATTTCGTTCAATTTAGTAACCAAGGCTTATGTAAATTTCTATTCTTGGCAATTTCCTAAGCTCGCGTGCAGAAAGAATCGTGGAATAGGAAAGTAATCTAATGAGTTGCCAATTCCTTCCAGCTTCACAGGCACACTCGCAAAGATTCCTTAGGAAAAAGTCCGAATGAGTTTTGACCTTCAAACTCCCGTCGACGGAAGTGGGCATTCTTATTCCCAAATTAAACACTGAGGGAACACGCAATAGAGGTGGAATAGAATGCATGCACGCTTTCACCCATTGTTCACTTGGGACCGTGCTCGACACCAGTCTGCATTATTTGCGTACATCCCAAGTGTTCGACCTCCCTGATGGCTGATGTCATCATTACTGTAACTGACCCTGATACGGGGGTCTCCACTGTCTTTGAATCCCTTCAGTTGGACCCTAGTTCTGTGGAGACTTCTAAAAAGCACAAGGATAGACCCCAACACCGCGATCGTGGCAGCAGATCCAATTATTCTCCAATAACCTTACCGTCTGGGATTGGATTCAAAATTGAAGATGGAAATCGACTGATGCCTTGTTCCTATTACCGTCAAAAGTACTGCTGCGGTAGTGGTAGTGGACATGATGATATCCCGCAAGACTTGAACTACTGGATAAACTACATGAGAATCAAAAAATCGGCTGGAGATAAGGTGAGCAAGAGCAATTAAGTTTCATCGTTTTGCACTAAATCCCTCCATGTTGTCCCAGGTCGTCCGTAAAATGGCATCCCAACAGCAACGACTGGCTGCCGAAGCAGCAGAACAGAAAAGGGCACCCAGTCACAAGTTTTTCCAAAAGGATGACCACGACGCCAAGACCGAGACGCAAAGTTTACAGAGGATTATACCACCCCCAAAGAGGAAACCGTTGAAGCTGGAACCACTGCGAGGCATCCCAACATCATAAGGAAACCAACGACATTTGTAAAAGTATGAGATTAGTATAACCCTCACAAGGGTTCCTTTATGTATAAATCTAATTTCGCCCTGTATAACCCTCTATCTCAACGAACAAAACAAAAAACTAATAAGTTATTGGAAAACAATAATAGTAGTCCACGGTGTTGTATCTAAATAGATAGCATTTATGTGTAAAATAATTCAGTTTACTCTTCATCGTCTTCTTCGATGTCATCGTCCGTGGCATACTCGGACTCATCTGATTCCTCTGCCTTCTCTTCCTCATCTTCTGATATGTCCCATTGTGGATGTTCTTCGATTTCCTTAGCCTCTTGGACATCCAACTAGTTAGTAAAAGAAGAGATGGAATGTTAATACATGACAATTGCACGAGGACAAATGAGGAGTGTGATAAGTTACCTTAATTTCTCGAAGTTGATCAAAGCCCAAATACGAATCGGAGCGGAGGCAGACAGTAAAGGTGTAATGGCCTGTCTTCCGCGGAGCCGTGAATTGTAACTCACATTCTTGAACATCTATTAAATCTGTAACCAGGTAGGGTGCTGTGAGCAACTGTTTGTTTTTCCTATCACTAACGTAGGTCCACCAGTATTCTTGTTTTACCTAAACGGCACGTTGAAAAATTAAACTCGAAGTTAGCAAATGGAGATCAGTATAACTTAGTATAACTTACATCAGGGAAATAAGGGCAATGTACAGGATGTGAAATTTTGCTCTTCCCTTCCAGTGCACGTTCCTTATTTTTGGCCAATTTCGTCTGACATTTCTCCCATTCCATGTCGTCGTCGGCTTCTTGAGGTTTATCCTGGCAGTCAAGAAATGGAATATCATGCGCAACCTTTCAATCATAACTTTGAATAAAAACCTACCTTATCTTGAGAATCACTAAATTCGGAATCACTTGGCGTCTCCTCACTAGCTTCATCCTCTTCATCAGTTTCTCCAGCATCAATTGGAAGTTCCTTGAGTTCCTTGACCCTTAACGGAGTCTCTTCAACATCTTTATTGTCGCCCGAAGGAGTCCTCTGTTTCACCGTTGCGGCTGGGATCACTTGCTTCTTCTGCTGGGTTGCCTTCTTGTTCCCACTAGCCTTCTTCGCACCTCCCTTTTTATTTTTCTGCCATACTGGTTTCTTCTGTTTCACAAATACGCGAATAAAATAGTAGTCAATCAGAATTATAATAATTTAGTCCGAATAGTAAGTTGCAGTAATTTACCTGAGTTGCTTGAGACTGTGCATCTGAGCCTTCCTTAATCTCCTTATCCTCGTCAGCTTGATCGTCAGTATCAACTGACTCCGATGCAGTTTTGTTAGCAACTATGTCTCCAGTCAGTAAGCTTTCCATTGTGTTTCGAGTCAAGGTTACTGTCACAGTTACAATGGCTCCGGCAGTTACCACAGCGGACTCTTCATCATCGAGAACTATTCAAATAATTAAAACTTAATTAAGATCCCGGAACATAAGCGGGCGCTGGGCATTCAAATTGGATAAACTAATTCCTTACCTTCACATTGTACTTTGAAATTGATCAAAGGCATCGAGGAACAAACTTTCATGACATCCTCGTACTGATCTTCTGCGAGAACTTTAAGAAGTGACCTCCGTTCATCTTCTTTCATCTGGCAAAACTGCTGGATTGTCCGAACCTGACGCTTCTTGGATAAGAAATACTTTTGCATATCGTCCGTAATGTGAGGCAGTTGAAGCAAAGGGCTACGAATTTCCCACAAGGCTTGTACAATCATTGGGCACATTTTCATCACTGACTCAATTGTTTCCAGTGTGGGAAGTCGACCGACTAAAACAAAATGACAACATTATGAGGGTTTGTGAAGATTGCGTAATCGGAATATAATACAATCATGACGTTAATGTTACTTACTTCGACCGGCGTGAGCCAACATGATCAATTGCGAAACACACGTAACCATTTCTTGGATGAGATAGGGACATTTCTTGACAACTAGTTGACGATCCAACTCCAAAGTGAAAGGATTGAGTTGCATGCGGGAGAGATGAGCATGAAGTAGGGCTCGCGTTTTTACTGAATAATGGAAACACAAAGGCCGCTCCTTGTTCTTTTCATTCAAATTAGGAAGCTGTTTGATTAACTGAAAGTTCGAAATAAAAGATCAATTGCAATTCTGTTACGAGCTTTGTGAATTTGTGTTGCCAGCTTACCTGTGGAACTTCAGAGTTATCACTCAGCCGCTCTTGCACTTCTGAATTATGACCTTTCT
>JAQIWD010000706.1:0-17757 GCA_034694825.1 Anurida granaria
CTTTGTGCAAATTTTTTGTGCAAACTGGATGTGCAAACCGATGTGCAAACAGCATCCGGTATACGGAACTTCAACCCTGAGTTATGAATAAACTGAGCATTTTTTTGTTAAAAACCCATTTTCCATAAAATCTGAAAATTTTATGTTATTACTAAGAATATTGAAAGTTGGTTTTAATTGTTTTATAATATTTTTAGGGTTTGTTATTGGGTGAGTGGGTAGTGGGTTGCGGAGTGCGGTAGAACCCTGTCTCCCGTGTCCCGTGTTATCTCATTATCTCTTCTCTCCTCTCGCTCTCTCGACAACATTCAACTACTTTTATCTTCTTGTCTTGGCATATTATTTGGAAATTCGCATTTTAACAAACAGTTCATCTCCTTCAATTATCATTCGGGATTCCCTCAATTGGTTCCTTACTACTCTTGCTCCAAGACCATGACCCAGGTCAATTTCCCATTTCACGTCTCCACCTAAAGGAAATCGGAACTCGTCGTTTCCAAACGTAACGAAAACTGGGCAGTAGCAGCACCTGCATTTCATCACACAGACAACAATCAGATTTAAATTCTACCATACATCAAAATCATCGCTAGCTCCTGGTGATCGACTGCGTTCACGTTATTTTCACATCTGACACCTCCGGCTGGGTGAAAGAGGTAAGCCAGGAAATCGTCCAAATTCTAAGGACTTGCTTTGACTAAATGACTTACTTACGAATGGTATCTATAAGTCTGGCTGTTGGTTTTCTCTACAGAGTAATCTCGCGGAACCGTGGGACACACAACTCGGCTTACCTGCTCGTCAATTTGTTCTTGTTCATTATCCTTACACCCTAGGAGTTTTTGCATAACTGCGTTGGGTGGATCGAAGGAATACCCAACAAACTCTACCAGTATTACTGCTTCAACTACCTCATATCGGTCAGTCGTCTATAATCCAATTCTTTCATTACTTGATTCTACGTGCGTGTTGCTGCAAAGTCCTTCTTTCGATGTCTGCTAACTTGGTTGCATTGAGTTTCCTAGTCAGGGCTAGAAACGCTGTAATTCACCCCATAGTCATTGAAGACACATTGCCTCTTGCCTCTGGTCCATAAATCCTTGTTTGGGCATGATGGCAATGACAATGTCTTTAATTTCCAGTTGTTTGTAGAATTCTATTTATGACTTATGCAGTGATTTCACGGTTGAACTTGGTAGGGATTTTAACTCCAAGGTCCATCGTTTTTAATTCTGATTCACCAGGACGGTTACTTCTAAAAAAATAAAAAAGTAAGTCTTCCTGTGCGCACTGACGAGTGGCTTAGGTATTTGCATAATCTTATACTTCTGTCGGTAGCTCTTTTTGCGTCTCTCCAGAGATGAGATGCTGAAGGATAAGATTAACTTTTTAGCAAGTCACTTGCGCACTTTTCCTTTCATCTTTGATTAGAAGGGTGAAATGAGTGGTAGTGGCCAGTGTGGCCCTGACATAAAATCGGGAGTTGAAAAATGAAAGGCTTGTGAATTCTCATTCATTTGGAAGTGGAAGTTAGAGGGTCGAGGGGGGGGGAGGGGTGTTTGTATACAGCGTGAATTCTGGTTTCACCATTCATCCCCATCCCCACCGCATTTGTAAGGGTTTTACAACAAAACATAAAACAAAGGAATTGACCGGCTTCGACTGCAGCCTCCTTGTCCTTTAGTTTTAGGTTAATTATTCTTCTTCCTATTGAGGTTTCTTTTGTTTTGTTACTCAAGTGTTGGTGGTGGTTCCTTCCTTCATGGATTCCATACAAAATTATTTCACCAACTAAATTTTACGAAAAACCTTAACCAAAAAATTTCCAAATTGCATTATTAGGGCCTTCCTAACCTTTCTGATCTTCGACTTCCATAACTCTGTTTTCCTCTCGTCGTGTCATGTTTTTCAAAGGTTTCTAATTTGTCGCTTGCCAGTCGCTGTTTAGCACTGCAAGAAGATGTACGAGAGTAATTTTCTCAAATCAAACTTGTTTTGTAATTTTCCAGGGATTTTCAAGAGAGATAGTGTCGTATGAAAGCAATTAGAATTTGCTCCCTTAGTTGGCAGACCGGATCGGATCGGTTGGGATCAATGTTCAATTGATAAATAATTCATTAAAAAAACAGCCGGCATATAATAAGTTTTTTGGGGAAGGGCCTGGGCCTGGGTCATTCTTGTAATTAGTTCCAGTAGTAGTTGGACAATGCCAAACCGAGCAAAACGCTTGGCTTAAAATGTTGTGCACTGCAGTATACTTTTAAAATATTCTTTCAAGTCTAAACTGTTATTCTCATAATCAGCTCCCTTTTTTTTTATTTGTCAATAGGGACGGGGTCTCCACTCAGGAACACCAACCATCAACTACAAGGAGTTTGTGCGGAAAAACTATCAGAGAGAGGAGGGAATCTGGCGTAACCAGATGAGGTACGAGTAAAACCACCCTCTTTTAGTCCTGTTTTATGTCTGGAAGAGAACTCGACTAAATGAGCGAATCTTCTTGTTGACCCCACTTGTAGCCTCCTCTAACCCTGTGACACGGTCCTATTCCTACACCTTGAAATCAACGAGCCAATACTTTCAGGACACTGACATGACCAATAGTGAGGAGTTGACCGCTGCTACCACCGACTGTCTCGCGTCCATGAAAGTGTCCGAAGTAAATGGGAACATTAGCAGCAGCGGCGGTGACGTACCGCTGAGCTGTAGCAACCCAGTGATGGTGAATGCAAATCCGAGTCTGAACGCCCTCGTCAGTCCTACCCTTCCTGGGAATCGGAAAAAGTCAATTTCGTCATCAACCGGAGATTCGGATGGTGGTGCGTCCTACTCGGTCCCTTTCGTGACAATCCGGGGAGAGAAGGTGCTTCAAATTGTCCCGACCTCTGAAGGGATCCTCGTACTTAGCAATTACCGCCTCTACATCCAAGGAAAAGAACCCCACTCCCACCACAATATCCCACTGGGCCTTGTTGACCAAGTGGAAAGTCGTGACATCTTTTACCTTCATATTCATTGCAAGGATGCTCGGTGTATTCGGAGTACTTTCCCAAATAATGAGAGCGTGATTGAAGCCATGCGGAAGATCCAGTTGAGTCTCTCCAGCAAATCCCTCGAAGAATCTTTTGCTTTTACTTTCTTTGACAAAGTGGAGAATGGTGACCTCTATTCGGAGGATGTGAGGCTCCAGCTAGGATTTGACCTCACATCCGCCGCAACCCCTCGGGAGCGATTTGATGCGGAGATCAAGCGGATGGAATTCAATGTTCAGAACCCTTGGAGAATTTCCTTTGAGAACGAAGACTTTGAGCTCTGTAGCTCCTACCCTAGGCACATCATTGTTCCCAACTCCATTGACAAGAAGAAATTAGAACAAGTCGCCTGTTTTCGGAGTGCGCGGAGATTCCCGGCAGTTGTCTGGCGGTAAGGACCCACAATTATTGAATTTCCAGTTAGTTTTTACATAAAGTATGCCCGGATTTTTATCAATTATGCTAAGGATCGAATAATGCAATTGGCTTGAATGTCTGACTGTAATTTTTCATCCGCTCCTTTATGAAATGGAATCAATTGATTTCTGAATACGCGTCCTTTCAAATGCTCCTCAGAATGTGCTGAGAAGAGAAGCGACATGGATAAACTGACTGTCATTCGGAAGTCAAGTGACCAAGTTCTGGTTTCTTTAATCCAATTTATCCATCGACCTTTCCTGACCCCAATAATTCTGGGATGCAACCAAGAGTTGTAAGTATCGTGGACGTATGTGGTTGTTGTGGAGGACTGAGGAAGTAGACCTCGCCTTTTTTCCCTCTAAAATACCGTGAGAATTAAGTTCTTTTGTGAATGAAATGAAACATAGTGTAGGCACATTTCCCTTGATTTTCCTTATACATGTCCCAGGAAATTCTAAATTGACTCCACAGTGGACATGTATAAGTTTTTCCTCCGTCATTTTATCGTTAACGAGTTTAATACGGGCTGGGGCATGATCCTCGCCGATGATTATTTTTACATCGAACATGTTTTTAGCCAGGAATTAGGGACAATTCTACTGTTAATTAGCAAAATAGGAACCATGAACAAAATGATAACTATCTTCACACCTGTTTCCTTTTCATGTTAAGTAAAATTAATGGCTGTGGGCAAGCTGGACAAAGTTTCAGGGGCGGGCCGGGAGTAAATTTGCGGTTCTTGAGGTTAAAATGAAATCGAGGAAGGTGAAGGTAGGAAGATTAGAATTTTTGGACGCTTTATTGAGGACAGATCTTCTTTTTGTCAACAACGATCGTGGGATTTTAAACGGTCTCTAATGGTTTGTTTTGATTCTTTTATGTGCTCAGACACCGTGGAAATGGAGCTGTGATATGCCGTTGTAGTCAACCAGAAGTGGGTTGGTTCGGGTGGCGCTCGACGGAGGACGAGGAATTGGTTCAGAATATTATCCAAGCCTGTGCTTATCAATCCTATGACCGCTACCCACACATGGGGGAGTCACAGACAGTACCACTTGATAGCATTTGCTCACCATCAAACTACTCGGGTGGATCCATTGAAATGGTCCCGGAATTCACTAACCCTGTCAAGGTCAGTGAACACGACACCGCACGACCTCGATGTCAACAGCCACCACTCTAATTCGCTCGAGCCTACCTTGACCCAATCTGACAGTTACTCCTGGTCATTTCCTTTCCGTAACCCAATTATAGTCTTGCTATATTATTTCCGCGGTGAAAGTCTATCCATGCGGGTGGAGCAGGAACTTATCTTCTACACGAGATGGAGTACGCACGGCCGATAAGCCCCATCTCGGGGAGTGGACTTTCACCGCGGAAATACTATTGTTAGTTACATTACTGGACTTTCTCCGCCATAAACCCTGCATGATATGCTTGTTTTAACCATATACCATAGAAATACATGTTTCTATGGTTTTAACCGTAAAGACTAAATGTCATAGTCATAGGAAGATTGTTGAATATTTAGATACGGCTGAGAGGGTTCTAATGGACGTGTTAATTACTTTGGATCTCTCTCATGAACTGAGAATTTCCTTTGATCTGCATAATTAAATATTATAGAGTTCCCTTTTATCCGACCTCCTATCAAAGTATCAAAGTCTCAAGTCTCAAGCGCCCGACTTCCTTCTTTTTCTTTTTTTTTCAAAAATTGAAACTTTGTTGTTGCGGTTCCATGCCATAATCTAGGAAATAATAACGTGGGAACGTGGCGTCGATTCTGGGGACGCTCCATCCGGGGAAGGAACTTTCAGAAATCTTCTACTTGTAGTTACTAACAATTGATTTTGTAAAGAGTAGCGTCATAAAAATGAATTTTTAGGAAAAAAAAAAAAATTAGGAAATAATAATATAGGAACCAATCAGGAGACGAGAATTTAAACCTAACCCAATGAGAAGAGTTCCTATATTATTATTTCCTAGATTATGGCGTGTTTCGGTTGTTGCTGGGGTTGCATTTAAGATTGTGCTAAATTGTTTATTGATTGTTTTTTTTCTATGTCGCATTTTTTAGAAACTATTGATCCTGGATGCTAGGTCATATGCGACTGCCGTTGCGAACCGTGCCCGTGGCGGTGGCTGTGAGTGTCTCGAGTATTATCCCAACTGTGAGATCCAGTTTATGAATCTTGCCAATATCCATTCCATTCGAAAGAGCTTCATCAACGTTAGACAACTCTGCTCTCTGCCATCAGATCAGGCCAAGTAAGTCAACAGAACAAATTTACAAAGTGTAAATATTCCCACAAGTTAAGTTCTTTTGTTGCTGGTTCTTCCCTTCCTCCAATGGATTCTGAGGGTACTGATTGCAATTCTACTCAAATAACGCATGCGCAAACGTTTATTTGCAATTTATAAAAACGAGATAATCCCTTGATCTCCAAGTTCGGAAATTGCACCAATGGTTGCGTGAGCGCGGTGTACGGATAGGGTCAAGGTTTCTATAAGATTAAGGAAAACAATGGAACGCAGTTGCGATGTGTTCCATTGTGCTCCTCAAGTTACCAGGAAATGGAAAGGTCAAAGTGTTTCTTGGAATTGGTATCCTAAATTTAATTATTTAGGTATTTCCATTAGGCCTTAATGTTTCCATTGAAAAATGTGACAATGGATCCATCAGTTCAGTACTTGCGAGGAATTGGTCTTGGAGGAAGTGGTGGTTGGTGGTACTTATTATGGAAATCTAATAATAGAAAACACTTAAGTAAATTATTGGGAGTGGGGCAAGAAGGAAGAACAATTACAATGGGGGAAAGGTGACATTTCAACCTCCGTTGTTCCTTTCTTCTTCCAGGCGACTATAAAAAGTGGTCGATGTTCTTTGATGTTGTTTTTTTCAATCAATGGATTATGCGAACAAAAAATACGTTTGGGTTTGAGAAAAGTTTGGAAATTGATTCAAGGAAGGATCACTATTTTGATTCCGGAAACTACCATCATTAATTCAGATATCTAATGAAAAATAATTGTATCCTGATTTTGAGTTCCTTCATTGTCTTCAAATCAAGGAGGGATATAAAATTTCTTTTGAAATTCCTCCTTATCCTCTCTTGGGATGATTTATAAACTTCATTGAACTGAATTCTTATCTTAATTTTCTAGGATGATTAAGCTTAATTTTCATTTATAGTTCCAGTTATAGTATTTGTAATTCGTTGTTGAACTTTATCCCTGTCTCGTTGGGTTCATTTGGGTGAAACTTAATAGATTTTGGATTGGAATGACACTTGCGTTACTGCCAAGAGAAATAATTATTACACCTACGATTCCACAGATTGGATTTAGTAGAGACATTTTAGAATTCTGTACGGTATGAAGGGATCTCCCTCCCGACTTCTGTCTTCATCCAAGGATTTTGTTCATGCGTTTCTTCCTTGACTTGCTATTAAAAGCATAACCTCCCGTTGCTGCGGCACGGGGAAAGGCAGCAGAGGCTTAGGCCCCAGTAACTGGTGTGGCCGAGTCCAAGAGGGCAGGAGTAATCCACCCATCCATATAAATAAATAAATAAATAAATAAATAAATTTATTAATTAATTAATTAATTAATTAATTAATAAAACTTCCATCCATCGTCAGCCATGCCATTGCTAGTTGTCTAATTTTGTTTTGTTCTTTTTTTGCACTAGTTGGTTCAGTCAATTGGAAGGGTGCAAATGGCTCCAGCACATGTCCGGATTAATGAAAGCTGCTGTGACGGTCGCAACTGCCATTGAGAATGATGGTCGCCCTGTCATGGTCCATTGCTCAGATGGGTGGGACAGAACGCCACAAATCGTCTCGCTCGCAGAAATACTCCTTGACCCTTATTACAGAAGTCTCGAGGTAAGGAGTCCACGTTGCTCCACAAGGACACCATTCATGAAATCCCATTTTCACATGCGAAAAGTTAAACCATTATGCCCGCCACGTAAAAGTACACACCCTAAATCAAAAAAGTTGTTTATTTTTAAAATTTGGTTCTCGTTCCCCTTCATAATTAAAATTTTTTGTTTAATCGCATTAGAAACAGCTTTGGGTGTCTACTTTTACGTGACGGTATGAGTGATTTTTGTTGCTCTACGGATTTGAAGATTTGATAATAATGATTGCTTTAAAATCCGCACTTTGACCCCTCTTCCTATTCCCTTTTTAAGTAATCCATTTCCCAACATTTTGTCCAATTGTAAATCTTTGATTATCCAAGATGTCCATCGCCTCGTGTCCTGTCACTCTGTTGGTGTTAATGGGCGTTAGCTTGGCAAATAGACAAATGGATCATATTAACTTAACCTCTTTGCTAATTAAATCTGTCGAGGACAAAAGAGGAAGTCACATGGTTTTCTTCTTTTGATTGACGGGACACGAGGGAGCTCAAAACTTTCCACTACTTGTGGCTTAATTAATATTGGTATCCTCTGATCCAATCTGATTTTCAATAGGGATTTGAAGTACTAGTGGAGAGAGAATGGCTTGACTTTGGTCACAAATTCGGAGATCGATGTGGTCAAGGGGTCGGGTCAGAAGATTCCAATGAGCGATGTCCCGTTTTTCTCCAATGGCTCGACTGCCTCCATCAACTATTACGCCAATTTCCCACTGCCTTTGAATTCAACATGTCCTTTCTCGTAAGTTTCATCTTTTAACAAAAGAATGGTCTTTACCATTCTTTTGCAGGCATTTTCGCAATGTTTGCTAATATTGCTGTTTATGTTGCAGGTAAAACTGGTTCAGCACACTTATTCCAATCTCTTTGGTACATTCCTCTGCAATACTTCTAAAGAGAGGGACCTCCATGAGATTAGTGGAAAAACAATCTCTGTTTGGAGGTTCCTCCGGGCCCCAAGGAATTATGAGAAATTTCGCAACAGTTTGTATAAATCCTGTGATAAAGTAAGTCTCTCCTATTAATAAATCTTTTATTAATTCCACTCATTATATTCTCTAATCCCCTGCTTTACTTTAAATAATTTCGCTAACTTTGTATAATACTTTGCAGGTTTTATGGCCTTCCTGTGAAGTGGTAAGCCAACCAATTCATTCTTTAATTAAGACCGACACGGTCCCATTCCCATCCCACGCAACGCCTAAAATATGGTGATTTTTTTTTTCAGCGCGACCTCGGACTTTGGTCACAAGTTTACATGGGCTATGAAAATCCTCCGCCTTCCCTTACTGAAGTGGTCAACCCGAGTCAGGAGAGCTCCCCGGCACCATCAGTGGCTGAGGGAGATGCACTGGACGCGAGCTACAAGTCACTCGGCTCAAAAGGAAGGTCATCATCCTATGAGAATTTGACTCAACTCCACCCTTCCAAGGGTCATCAGCGCAAGTTGAGTGACTCCAGGTACGCGTGGTGACTAACTAAGACATAATATGGTGGTGCTTATTTGTAAAAGCAAAGGACTCGTGACTAATCTTTGTTTTCTGTTATTGTTTCCAGCCTCTACGGACCTCAGGATAATGACACTGACAGTTGTGTGAGCAAGGATATTTTGACAAAAGCCTTGCGTGATGACGATGAGGAAGGAATTTCTAATCCAAGTGCAGAGGTCAATCAAACCACGTCATCCTGCAACGGGTCACCGCTCAAAGGTTTCCCAGACAATTCCGAGGAAGAGAATGAGGATAATGAACCCAGTTCGGAGGATCGGTCGGAATCTACGCTCGGTAGCAGTAGTGCTCATAAAATTAACTTGAAATCAATTGAGAGTTCGACAGATACGTTGGTTCCGGAATTGGGATTCTCTCCGGACATTAAACAGGCGATGACCAATGGGGAAGCGAAGCCAACACTCGAATCACTGGAGACTGACTTAACCCACCTCTTGGCGGAGGAAGAACTTCGGATGGATGGAAACGAAGACGCCTTGAGTGACATTGAAATTTCACTCCTAAGTAATTCAAATCTGAGCAGCCTCGCCGTGGAGACTGGGCCAGGGAGTCACATGGAGATGCCGATGGCTGAGAAACTCCTTCCGGACATGGATATGGAGAATTTGAACCATTTCCAGGGCATGGAGAATCCCCATGTCCACCAAGGGCGATGCTCAGTTTGTGAACAGAGCAAAGCAGTGCTGCGACATGTTCAGAATTACGACAATTTCCCTCTGGGCAATCTCTCCTCGGCCTCAACAATTACGTATAGCAGTAAGCTCCCATTTACAATCTTGCCTATTCTTGTCCTTAACTGTAATCAATTCTTTCTTGTAGGTTGCAATGGGATTGTGACCAACGAGAGTACTTCCAGTGCCCAATTTCTCCTGAAAGAGAAGCAGAATTTGGATGTTGATGGTCTTTCGTATCTTCATGACGAAACTCAGATTCGTCTCAACTCAATCCTTGCTGAATGTCAAGTAAGTCCTCACTGTTGCCTTCTCGGAATGGATCCCACTTGATCTTCAGCCATGCTAAAAATTTTTTGTAATTCTAGTCTCAAATTGAAGCACTCCAGAGAGATGTGCAGATTTATCGTAACGCTTTGCGGGAGCAAGTGTGTCACGGGTGTCTTCCATGTACCCTCTCAACGAATGAGGTACTTGACACTGTGAGTAAATGCACAAGTTTTTAGTAGAGGGATGATGGAATTAATTGAGTGACCTGTTCCCTCAGGTGTCAACATCCCTGTCATCTGATGCGGTCTCCGTGTCCCAGTCCTCCTCCGAGGTGTCTTCTTCCTTTGAAGCCATTGACCTTGCCGACACTTATCCCCCACTTTGGATACCTGACTTTGCAGTGACGCATTGTATGGGTTGCTACGGCAAATTCTCACTAGGACGTAAGATTTTTTGTACCTTTTTTTACAATTAGTTCTACTTTTGATTTTTTTTTTCAGGGCGGAAGCACCACTGCCGAGCCTGTGGGCGAGTCTTTTGTTCTGACTGTTCTGAGAACTCAATGGCACTGCCACATGAGCAAATCTTTGTTCCAAGCCGTGTATGCCGTACCTGCTTCACCAAGTATCAACCCGATGGTCAAGGTCAGACTGGTCAACAGTCCACTGAGGTGATGAGCAACGGCGGTGATGGGGGTGGGGGTACGCATGCTCCTGCTTCTAGCACGGTCTCCTCCTCAGCTGTTACGCGACCAATGTCTGTTCCCAATACATCAGTGCCGTCATACCCAATTCCTGCAGTTTTCAATCCACATCCAACTCCTGGGTCGGCTAGTTCTTATACCTTCAATCACACAAGCTCATCTAAATCCAAAATATCAAAGTATACCACGACATCGGGCCGAATGCCTCCGGAACCTACCGCCAACGGTCAGGTGAATGGACACGGACGGCGCATCATTTCAAAACCACAGTAAACTTTCCGAGCTCATCACAATTTCAAATAATCAAAATTCATGGGCATGCCACACCAGAGCAGTTAATTACCTCAATGACATTCAATTTCCGCATGTTATAACTCACTGTTTTGATCCTATGGTATAAGATACTGTTCGAATAATCCCAAATGAATCAGGGGGTCAAGTCAGGTCACTGCTAACTGACATTGTGATAGGCCCATTCCAAAAGTACCAAGATGAGGGCATTGAGGTCAGGAGGTCAAGATTCTTCCGCACTCCTGTTCCAGCAAGGGAGTTAAGGTCAAAGTTCTATTTTTATAAATCCGAGCATGAGTAGTAAAGCCCTCGTGAATAATCTGTCGTTTTATTTATTTTCTTGACTTCTCCCAAGGTTAAAGGTCAAATGGTTAGAAATTAATTACAGGGACGACAAAGAGAGAACAGGGGACGAATAATGTGGAGGGAAGCGTGTAATTTCTTGAGAATTTAAGATTATTACTTAATTAATTATTTTTATACCCTATGAGAAATACGGAGTTAATTTACGGAAAAGTGGACGGGATGAGCCAACCGACCGTTGTTTTGTTGGGCGCTGTGAGTCGGTGGGTGTGACCACAATGGAAATTGATAGGGACGAATTCACCCTACTAAAATAATTAAGTTCACCCCAACTGAAAGAATAGAAGTAAGGCTGAGATGTGATTAATGCGGCGGTGGTTTAATTTAATTTAATTCTACAATTAATACACTTAAGCCCAGGCCCGGGTTGTGATGTTTTAATTATACTCCCAATAATTAATATTGACTTGTTAACAATTATCAATTTTAATTTAATTTTGATCCGTTATTGGTCTAACGGTGGTGCATAGGACTTAATTTTTATTACAATTATTTAATAAGCTGAGACTTATTCTGGAAATGGAGTCTCCAGGATTGTTAGAGTTTAAGGGCCCTCCTCCACCTCCACTTTTTGACCTTTTCGTTTTCAAGCTTTCCAAATTGGACCACCAATTTTTTTTTTACTGATTTCCCTAAATAAAGTCAAAGAGGGTAGACTGATAGGTGAAAGGCGAGGTTGAGCTTACTGTGCTATTTCGCTCATAATACTCTTTGTGTTGCATACATTTGAGGGCAAGTTGACCCTTGACCCCGCGTCAAGCGATAATGAACGGAATCTGACTTCCAAAACCTGGAAGAAGTCAAAATGACCTCCCGAAGTCTAAAAATGTTTAGGAACTTTTACTATTAATTGATGATGATATTTTAGTAATTTCTCTTTACATTTGGATATTTTTAGTCAAACAAATAGAAAGATTTCGGGGGAGTCCCGCAGAGAAAATAAAATGAAATACGGGATGGTCTCATTTAATTTTACGCCGCATTTATTTAACCAGGTTTATCAGGTATCATACGTCAGGGGTCACGTAACGGGCTTCCAGGATGCGGCTGGACTCCTTGATAGTGAGGGATTGGATGACGCCCTGGATGAGGCTAACACTTTCAAGAAGTTCCTGAACAAGTTCCGGAAACGCGTAGACGTCGCGCGTGATTCCATTCAGTGCATCCTCCAGGACGCGGACAGCTCGAAACTGGGATCGGAAACAAAAGTTCAGACTCGGGAGCCTTCGCTGAAATTTTGGGACTTACCGACTCAAACCGACATTTCTTGTCAAAATCCTTGGAATCTGATTTGAGAAAGTGGACAAAGTTGGCTGAGAAGGCGTCGGAAGCGATGCTGATGGAGAGCCGTGCCTTGGACAATTTGCAAATGTCCACCACATTACTCCCACTCGAATCCTCAACCATCTGCTGGAGAATGGGAGTGAAGGCTCCCTTGACCTTGTTCAGGACTTTGGTGACCTCGAGGGCCTTCTCGATCAAATTCACATCCTGCCAGGTTAGAAATAGTCAACATGAAACGATGCTTTTATTGAATTGATTCTGGAAATTTAAATTGATTTTGTTTGTATTTTAGTTCCTCGCCTTCAGATATTCTCCATCCCCATTGGTTAAATCCGCAAATTCGGATTCGTAGGTCGGAAAGTGCCTGGGGCCCTGAGGTTCAAATGCAAATGATTCCACAGGATTCGTGTTTCGGCGTGTCACGGAAGAGTAGACGTATTTTCGAGGGACTGGAAAGTTGGACTGTTCAAATGACGGGAAGAAGTTATGAGGAAGCCTCCCGTTTCCCGTAGCTTCCCGAAAGTTGTCAAAAATCCCTTTGTGGTCGACAGGAAGGGCGGAGAAGGGATTCTCGTAGGGAAGGGGCAACATCTGAGTAAAACTTCGGACTTCTTCGAAACTGCTCGGCTTGAATTCCATAAAGGGATAGTAAGGCCTTTCCACGGTGAACTGGTTGACATTCAAACGTTCTCCTGCAACAGATCCTTCCGCAATAGTCGGACCGGGACCGTAGACAACGTCGGGAGATGCATTGACCACCTCCAACATTGTCAACTGTTGGGTGCCTTCTGGTGATCCCGCATTGATGGGTTCGCTGACCACAATTTCTGGAAGTACGTATGGTACTGCTTCCTTTGTCTCTGGAATGACATAGAGGGGAACAGTTTCGTCCACGGGGGTCTCAGCGATTTCCCCTGGGAACACTTCGTACTTTTCCTCAATGACCTGTTGGGGCTCGTAAATGATTTCTTCTACCGGAGGTTGGGGAATTTCCACGGGCACCAGAATGACCTGCGGGGGTTTGTAAATGACTTCTTCCACTGGCGGTTGCGGAATTTTTACTGGCAACGTTTGATACTTCTCCTCAATGTCCTCTGTGGTTTGATAAATGAGCTCCTCCACAGGGGACTGGGGAATTTCGAGTGGAACCTCGATGACCTGCAGGGGTTGGTAAATGACCTTTTCCGCGGGGGATTGGGGAATTTCCAGTGGCGGGGTATAGACTTTCTTTCCAATGACCTCAATAGGTACGTAACTGACCTCTGTCGCTGTCAACGGTTTCTCGAGGACTTCTTCAGGGTTCACAATCTTTTCCTCCAGGACTACTGGGTAGACATACGGAATTACTTTCCTGTCCCTTCAAATTCAAAAAAAAAGTTTAGGGTAACAAAAATAATTTAGGAAACTTGGATGCTTACTGCTGTCCAAACGGAAGTGAAAGTGCTTGCGCAACAACCACCAGGAGAACCAAAAGCAATTTGAACTTCCTGCTGCACCCCATTTCTGAAAATCGTTTTTGATTTGGACTAATTGTGGATTCTATTACAAGTTTCCTTCTGTGTGTCTGTAATATCGACTGACTGTAAGAACAAAGGAAGTTGCGCTGTCGTTTTTATAAGGGAACTGACGCACGGAAATGGCAAGATCATCCTGAGCTCCTCACTTTCTCATGGTTAAGCCATACAACGTAAGTTGCGACATTTTTGATGCTTCCTGTCCATAAATCCAATTTGAACTCCAGTAAGTGTCGCAATAACCAGCCAATTTTAATTGTTGCCATAATTCCAAACTTAAGAATCTGTGCTCGCCTCCTCATCATTTCGTAAAAGGATGGATGACATCATTGGAAATGCTTCGGATCCTCATCTCTAAACAATTTCAGTAGTGTCATCTCAATTGGGCAATTTCAACCACGTTCACGAAAGCAAGCATTTCTAAATTCTTAGTCAGGGGGGATAAGTTTACAAGACAATTAAAAAAGTGGTTGTCTTTGCAACTTTTTGTACACTTTGTTTATAATTTGAAAAACCAAATGTTGAACGGCATCTCCGCCTTCTTTCAGGGACAAACTCATTTGAAGTTCACATTTCTTTAAATTTGGCCCCAGTTGACATTGACCTCTTTTTGAATGTTTACAGGATGAAAGTTATGTGCTTTGTCCAGATTGGAAGATACTTGAAGATCGTAAATCTATCGATGCAGCGAATCAAGTCGTGTCAAACTCAGACAGCATGTTCAGACCCAACACTTTCAAAGTCAAGCGAACTAAATATGTTCTCAATAAAGGTCAAATTAGGAATTGCATATGACGAAATTTCATCATTGACGTCACTGACATTTCCTAAATACGATTGACGTAATTGAAATTTCCTAAGCGCGATTGACCACGCAATTGTACTCCATTTTGAAATTCGCAAGAGCCCTAAGGTGCCTCAGGAAATGAACGACGCAAACTCCGTATTCACGTGTTTCAAAAATGACTGTCAGGCAGCACTTGTTTTGTCCGGCAATTCTCAGCGTCGGAATCTTCACAGGGGTCAATCGATTTCAAGCTTCTATTATGATCAGCGTTTATTTCTATTTTGAAGCTACTAGAGAGCAATTTTTAATCGAATGCTCAGAGTTTAAAAATTTATGATAACCTTCTCAAATTCATTGAATTTTCGAGTAAACCTTTGTTCAAATCGTGACAGATATGCCTAGAATGAAGGAGAAATCGAGTTAAATGAAGAATATGGTAGTAGATGGGGTTGGAAGTGATTTGATCTTTGGTAGATTTCGGATGGTCCCAGTGGAATCCCGACACTTTTCTAATCCTGGTCCTGGTGTGAAGAAAAGGTGGAGACAGAAAGGGAGGGAGGCTGCTTGGGACGGGAAGCCCTGCCTTTTTGGGCGCTTATTCCTGCCTCATCGTTTCCGCTTTCTCATTCCAGGCCCAGGGCTGACGTAGAACAACCACAGTTCTTCAGTTTTTAATCTTCAGCCGAAGGATCAACTGCCCGAATAATTAGATTAATCCCAACAAAAGAGGGATAAGTGATATCACAACAAAAGTGCCTTCGTTTTATCCTTTCCCAAGTGCATCTTTTTCTTTACTCCCTCTAGCAGCAAGTGTGTCGGAATTTAAACAAGAAAAAACAAAAACTTTTGTGCGAATTCTTAAGCAGTTGTTTAGCTATTGCATTTAATTGGACCTCGTCCTGCCTCCTGTGGTGTTTTGAATGTTTGACCAAGTGGATTCTTTTTGAGAAGTGATTGCGCTGAACTAAAAGTTGAGGAGTTTTCTTTTGTTGCTGAAATCCAATTAGTGATCCCTTAGCTCATGTCTGAACCTGCAGGAATGGCGGATCCAAGGCCCTTGGGGCAACAGGTGAACAGTTCAGGAGAGTTTTGCTGTGATTGGTCCTCGTCTTCTTATTCATCCCCCATGAGAGAAATGGAAGGTAAGGATGCATTCATTTCATTTCTTTTTAAACTCATTTTGCTTCCCCATTTCGAAATTTTGAAAATTGTTCAAATAGTGTTTTTTTAAATGGCCGTAAAAACAAGAATTGATTGAAAAAATTGAGCATTCTCAAGAACTTAGTCAATTTTCGTCCAGAAGATGCAAGCGTTTTGATGATTTATAGTTTGTGTATTTCAAGTTGTCAAAACTCTTGGCTAATGGGGGATAATTGCTGATGACCACTTTATTCTCGGCAGATCCTTTTGAGTAGGTCCAGCACCACATCCAAATTGTTCATGGAATTCGGGTGGTCCAAGCCATAATTCAGCTTAACATAACCTCTTGTTCCAGGCGATTCCCATGATTAGGTACGGATCAAATAATTCCAATGATACCGACAGGGTCTGATTTCGCTGACCCCATTGACCCTGTCAGGTCAACAAGTCTCCTCCTTGGACACTTTTCAAATCTTATGTACCATCCGTGATTATTTTCACACGCTTTAAGTCCAGTCCAAACATTCTTTGGTAAATCAACACTACTTGTGAGTCTTGACAAAATATTTTCGTTTGCTCGTCTAAAATTAACAAGTGTGACTCTTAAAAGCAAACAAACGCTGCGAATTAAATATAATCAAAGGATTTAATCAAAGATCTCATCGCCCTAATGACTCATTCTCCCAACCCCAACCATAATTCTCAGAGAATGAACAGAGAACTTCAGCTCTGGTGGCTGGAATGAGTCACACGATTTTGAATGTCATGACCTTCATTCCAAGCAATTCTCTGGCCGTGGTTCCGCAATTTGTAACCAATTTCTTTAAAAATTTTAATTTTTCAATTGCATTTCTTGGCAGCCTGCATCCTGTCCGCTGGAAAAAACAGGTCGTCGCTGTTAGATTATGGAACCCCGCCTCCAGCGACGTCTCAATCCAGTGCCCTTTCACCCCACCAACACCCCCATTCAAGTCATTCTGGACATCGTCATGACCTTCTTCATGGGTACGGGAGTCCCCCACTGTCAGGTCACAACAAGTCCGATCATGTTCCTGCTGGAGGGAGAAAGGTCAAGTCACAGGGCAAATCCACCTCGTCGAATGCCTACGGGAATCCTTACTCGACGGACAGTCGGAAATTAATTCACAACAAGTTGGCAACGGTTTCTGCCAATTTGGAAATGAAGGCCCTATGGGATGAGTTCAACGAGTTGGGCACGGAAATGATTGTCACCAAGGCAGGGAGGTGGGTCATGTCGCTCTGCATTCTTGCGACATCTTGCCCCAGTTCATTCTTGCAACATTTTGTATTATTCGCAGGCGGATGTTCCCGACCTATCAAGTGAGGATTTATGGGATGGATCCCGGTGCGGATTACATGCTGATGATGGATTTTATTCCTGTGGATGACAAGCGATATCGGTACGCTTTCCACAGGTGAGAACAAAAACGTTAATTATTAGGGCAAGTTAGGAAACGGTGGGTGACAATTAATGAGCCTCATAGAGTTATTAACCAGCCTCATAGAAATTAATGAAAGGAGCCTGATGGGGTTGAGCCTTGTAGTTCACTTTTTAAAACCTCAGCCTCATGAGTGGAAAATACACAGTTTTCTAGGAAAAACGAAAATGAGCTTAGAAAAATTACTTGTATTGACGAACGGTAAATTTTTTCAACATTTTCATGGGAGTACCAAGTGAACCGATACAATTTTAATAATTTCCTAAAATTTAATCCCTTAAATTTGGTTCGAAAATGCAGGATTTGGGATCTGAATTAACCTAACTCAACATAACCTAAGCTAAATATGCATTTGAATACCCATTTTTCTTTGATTCTGATTAATAT
>JAQIWD010000707.1:0-17730 GCA_034694825.1 Anurida granaria
TTTTAAATTTGGCGGGAGAAATGGCGGACTATTTTTAAAATTCATCACTATATTAACTGAACATATGGTGTGAGTTTCAGAGATTTCTGAAAAAATACGGTCGCGGCCTCTCCTCGTAAGATAAAAATTGGGTGGTGAAAAATGAAGTGTCAATAATTAGTGCAATGGGTCAATGGTTTAAGGAGCGTGCAATAAAAACTGGACAATTTATTCCAACCGCATGCCATAGTGAGCATTCCGGAGTTGTCTTACTGTTAATATGGAAGTGGCCATGGTCATCCTGAAGGTACGCCTCGTAGCGTTGAGGCACACAGGAAAATATTAGAAACTGTGCTGGCAATGAGGTGTCGTTTGATGGATTGCTGTCGCTGAGTATGGAAATGTATGTAAGCCTATGAATAAAGTAGTCAGATATTTGATACGCTCGCGATACGTTTAATTCGGCTCAAAATGAAAATCAGAATTACAATAACAATTTGAACACATCAAATCTTCAAATGGCGTCAAGATAATGCACCTCTTTTCAACGTCTATATAAACGACGGTGCAACTTCCTTTTATTACTGTGCATTCAGAATTGCTCATATTCATATTAGGCAAGATGGTTGGGCTTATATTATCCAATTAAGCAAGCGCGTTGAATCCGTTGTATCCTACTCAGTGCTACTGAATTTTTTTTAGCTAAAATTATACGAATTATGGTCCCCCTGTAATGTAATTTTTGCAGAGGAAAGGCACAGTTTACTTTGTTTAAAATCTCTGGATTGAAATGATATAATTGAAACGTGTAGAAAATTTGAGTATATATTGATCTCCACAATTATGGCAAGGTCCAATTTTAAATTTAACTGGAACATCAGTGGAGTTTTATTTGGGAAGACTTAGCATGAGCTGCTAAACGCTGGAATTCAGCAAGCGCAGCCACCAAAGGACATAGTGTTGGATTTTGCAGAACCAACACGCATCCCATTTTTATCCGGGTCAGTACCAATTAGTTCTTGAGTCCATTTATCCATCTCAAGGATCTATAAATAAAATTTGAAACTAAGTAATACATTTTACAGAATAATGCTCTTAGCACACCTGACCTTTGACACCAGAAAATTGGCTGACTCATCAATATTGATGTCCTCTTTAGCCGAGGTTTCAAAACAGGCTGAAAATCCTTCTTGTTGACACAATTCCTTCATCTTGTCTTGATTTGCGGCTAAACCTTCTTTCGGCTGATCACTCTGTCAACAAAATGAGGAATGATACAATTTTGACCTTAAAAGACATTCGAAGAATAATTTAAAGTAACCATATTTGCCAGAAGAACAACAGGAATGGGTCGTCCATCCGGTAGTACTACTTTTGAATCCAAATCTGCTTTCCATTTATGAACTGCCTCAAGCGTCGCTCCGCGTGTAACATCAAAAACTACAAAGGCCCCCACCGCTTCCTTGTAGTAGACACGTGTCATGCATCCGAATCGCTCCTGTCCAGCAATATCCCACAGTTGAAGCCTCACTACCGTCTCTGGATCCCATTGAAGCACTTTTAGTGCAAAATCAATGCCGATGGTGGCTTTGTAGTGCTGACTAAAAGATTGATGGACGTAGCGCTTGATTATGCTCGTTTTTCCAGTGCCAAGTTCTCCTACCACAAGCACTTTGTAAAGGCGTTCTCGTTTTCCCTAAAAATTTAAACTAATTTGCAGTTAATTCAATTTCAGTAAAATACGAGGAGCACTACTTAAATTTCAACAATTTTCCTTTTCTTATCACTGCGCATTGAAACACATTGAACTTTTTGCAAACAGAGATTTATAATGACCAAACTTAAAATTTGATGCGGAACCTTAATGACAACAGGAGAGTCAAACTTGAACGGCTCTAGCTTTCTAAAACTATCTGTAAAATCCGAAGCTCTCCAAATAGTGGAATTTTCAAGCCAAAGTCCGCTCTCAGTCTCTAAATCTGATCCCTCTGAATCCCTTTTCTATAATTCAACGTATCATCCAAAATAGCCTCACAGTCCGCTTCACTAATGGAACTGAGTTTCTTTGACAAGTTGCTATAAGTATCCGGGTGAAGATGAACGGACACGGTCACTGTTTGTGGAGCCTGATTCTGAAGATATTCCTCAACGATTTCAACTTTCTCATTATCTGGATTATTTTGGCCAGACGCAGTTTTCATGCTATTTTTCAGCAAAATCTGTCTATCACACATTCAGCATTTTATGTGTAAGAAGAATATGGAAGGTGTCTTTGCTTAAACTCGTTTGCCTACTTAAAATTCAGATGCATTTAACACGACGCCATGCCAGGAGAAATTCAGACTCCTCATCAAATGACGCCATGCCAGGAGAATCCAGTTTTCTTTTGTTGTTTGCCAATGTAATCTATGTGTCAATTCCCATTAACTATTCATTACTAGAAAACTCGTGTGTATCTGACGCGCGGCAAAAAGTGTGTGAGGGGCTTAGAACAAATAAAGCGTCACTCCACTCTTATAAGCATGAAATTATATACTTTTGTTGGGTGAGAGAAGCGAAGAGTCAGCTCCCTCTTCTGTCAGAGCCCTTGCAAAAGAAAGGAGACAAAGAGTGTCTTTGTCTCCTGGCCAACACAAAGGACAGCAGATTCTTGCCACAATTTCTTCACGGACTTCACTTCACTCTGACGGGAAGACAAATGTGGCAAGTGTGTTTGCTACCTCTTTTGGCGGTGAATGATTGTTTTAAACAGGCTCAGCTGATTTTCTTTTTTTTTTTTTCTTTTTTGAAATCAGCTGCATTTTGTTTTTTCTTTCTTCCAAGCAGCTGATTTTTGTTTTCACTTTGTTTTGGCTATGCAAAATTTCGCAGCCATTTTCGGTTTGACCTCCTTCTGGGTCTAAAGTTTAAAAAAAAAACGACTCATTCGCGCCTCTGGTAGTGAAAGGTAGTGAAAAAAAAGGTATTTCAGAAATTTTCAAAATTTTAGAACATGTTGGTGATGCGCACAATACGAACGAAGGTAAAATCGGTGCGCAGAATTTAAAAATCATTGCGCTAAAGGTAGAATCGATGCGCAAAACGTAGAATCGATGCGCAGAAGGTAAACTCGGTTCGCAGCAGGTAAAGTGGGTCCGCAGAACGTAAGATCGATGCGCAAAAAAGTAAAATCGATTTGCAGATGCTAAAATCGATGCACAGAAAATAAAATCGATGCGCAGAAGGTAAACCCAATTTGCAGAAGGTGAAACCAAGAAAGTAAAAGCGATGTGCAGAAAGAAAAATTAATGCGCAGCAGGTACAATTGATGCGCAAACCATAAAACCGATGCGCAGAAGGTAAACCCCATGCGCAGAAGGTGAAACCATGCTATGCGCGCAACTTGCTTACGTTCCGCTTGAAGCGGTTTATTAAAGTAAGACTTTCTTAACGTGCCCGTCACTGTGTGACGGCATGTGCACTTCAATCCACAATGGCTACCCAAAAATTGACTGAATATGCGAGATGTGCCCACTTTGTCAGTTACAAAAACTTTTTTTTTTTTGTTTTTTTTTTTTATATACAAAACTGATAAACTGAAGTCAGCCCATTTTAGCTGCCGGCCGGGCATCTTGCATGGTAGTGTTTGTATATATACATTTCTGTGAACAGAAATTTGGTGAAAGGTTTGCCGACATGTTGGGCCGGCTACTAGAATTCTACCAGATTTCAGTTTATTAGTTTTGTGTAAAAAAAAAAATTTAACTGACAAACTGGGCACGTCTCGCCTAGTTAATTTTTGAGCAGCCATTGTGGATTGAAGTGCACATCCCGTCACATAGTGACGGGCACGTTAAGCTTATATATATTAACCCCGAAATTATCAACAAAAAATAAAAACATCGAAGGACACTTTCTATAACTTTCCTAGAGAAAGATTAGGACCAACTAATAATGTTTCATGACAGGTTGCATTGAAATTTGCAATATATCAGCTAATGCTCAAAGTGTTAAACAAAATACCGGCTCAAAGGGCTCGTCTGGTGATTCTGATTCGTCTTTCTGTTCTGGAGTATCGGTCTGAGTTGCAGCTAATATTTCGGAGAGATATGGTTCCTGTACTATTGAAATCTGTTCTGAATCATCCACCAGATCTTTCTCTTTGACCTCCACAATTTCGTCAGGATTAACCTGCCCGCTGTCGGGAGCGTAAACAAAGGGGGTTGGTGGTGCACTTGTAGCTGCATCAACCTTGTTGCTTTTTGTTTGTTTTGATTGTTTCCTAAAAGGATTCTTGGATTTGGATGTTTTGACCTCTTGTTGCGGAGGGTCAACAATATTTCCAACTTTCTTTGTTCGAAAAAGTAATCCAAACGGTCTTTTCTTTTTTGATTTTTTGCTTGTGTTCGAAGCGAGACTGAGCTGACTCCCTCTCGCAGACCGTGCGAGATCGGGCGTGAATGATCGAATGGAAAATCCATCCAAATTGTCATGCAATTGCGGCGAATTTCCTCTGCCGGAGTCGAGGGATTTGACGGATGTGGATGACGACCTTCCGCTTGGAAACATTTTATTTTCCAATTTACAGCTACAATTGGTTTTCTTCAAAATATTCCCACAGAAATGCAGAATTAGGTCGAGCAGGAGAGAAATGGTGGACGAAATTTCGTTTAGCTACTAACTAGCACCAGTTTCGAGTATGAAACAAAGAAGACAGTCCAGATCAGAAGAACACCAAGAGACAATCGAAATCTTCGAAGAGTTTGGCGTAACTCGTCCTTGATTAATTTGAAAACTAGCCACCCCTCGTTAAATTAATGATCCAGGAAAGGAATATAGAATATTCCCCAACTCACGATTGATCCTTTAAACTTAAACATCTTTGGTTTTGCAGCAAAGTTACAGAAAAATGCACAAAGAAAAATGAAAGGTGGATAAACCAGTTTCCTTTCAGCATTCAATTTCCTATTCGTGAAATCCCTGGCTTCACTAACTGTTGGCACATGCCGTCTGATAAAATCAAGCAAACAATCCCTTATTGTGAAATCTGCCAAAATTTTTGGCATGCACTCCACTCGCATTTGTCATGACTCATATATCAATCTCTAATTCCTGCTAGATCTCAATTTAAATGTCAAACGATTCGTGTGCTTGAATATTAATTTAACGCATGTGACTGTGACCCAATCAAAAATAATGTCACGTCACACTTACACCTCACCACGAGTGTGCGCATTGCGGTTGAAAATAATAATTTTGAAGCATTTTTCCGGGTAAAAGTCGTCTCCAGGATTCTACTTTGAGAAAACAGGCTGTAGAAGTCTGCAGCGATGGCCATGAACAGTGTCGACGAAGCTCTGCAGGATATTCTGCTGTGCTTGGACATCATAAACTCTGCATGAAATTTTCTGCTGGCAGGTTTTCTTCTTAGCGATTGCATGGGGGAAGCTAACCATGATAAAAGCTGCAGAATAGATCTCCGTCAAGACTTCATCCCACTTCTGAAGGGGTGAAACACACGTCCATTTCAGAATTACCCTTTTTTTATTCCTGTCCTCTTCATCCCCAAATCTTATTGTGATATGATGGTAGCGCTTATTTTCTTCTGACCAAAGAAGAGGTCCGGACAAAAAGGTCAAATTATCATTATTTGAGTGTCACCAAATTGTTCAAAATATAGCTGCAACTTTTTCATTCAAACCAAAAACAACCCTTACCTCAAATGAGTATATTCTTAACTTGAATTGACATCCTGTGTTTTACAACTCGACTTTTGTCTTTGTATTCCCGGAACACTTTCCACCGACTGAGGTGAGGTTTCCTTAAGTTCGATTATAGTTTAATAGAGAGACGTGCTCCATATTCTTTCTGTGACAGCAAGAGCAAACTGAATGTAGCTATTCTGAACCTGTCTAACTATCTAATTCGAAACATGTCCACAACGCCAAAAATATTTCCGGAATTATTAACATTGATTTTTGTTGGCAACACCTTTCCAGAAACTAAACCAGTCCATACTTTTAATTGATAGTTGTCACAAATAAGGTCGAGGGCATTACCGATCACGTGACCCTAAATCCGGCTTGATTTATTCATCCATTTAAAAAAATCATCTTATCAAAAGAAAAGGCCCTTTATTTAACCATCAAACAAATAGTTCATCAAATACATTTTTGTTGAGATAATAATTCACACGTTTTCTGAATTCCCTTTATTGAATTAGATTTTACTCGAATATGGTTTTTATAAAGACGGAAATGTGGCTTAATTTGGAATTTTGACTATTGAAGTACATCGGATTTTGTCAATAATGTGTCCAAAAACTAGAAATTAAAGTTGATAGTTACATTACACAATCACCAACATCAAGCCGTTGTATAATTAACGCAAATTTACATAGTTATCGCTCGCCATTGTACTCTGCGGTGCATGCATCAGAAATATTGTCGCAGTGCAAGGCCTTGTTCTCACACCAACACTTGTCGCCCTTCCAGCACTTGTGGAGGTCGCAATGCAAATTGCCATCCACACACCAACACACATCCTCGCCCACGCACCATTTTTGGTCTCCTTTTCCTTTACAACCTAAACATGTAATCCATTTTTATTAAACTTGTGATTCGACACCTTTTCAGTAAAATACGAATTGTCTATTACTTACTTGTGTCATTGGCCAAAACAGACGCAACGCAACACAGAGCAAAAATCAAGCAGAGTTTAACGGACATACTGATATTTTTTGTCGGGAATCTTCAAAAGTAATGGCTTACAGATGGCTAAATTAGAACACAGCGTGCAATTGATCTTTTCTTAATTCTGAAATCATAACGCATTATTATTTATAGGGAAAATTAAATTAGGTCAAACCACGTTTTCAATTGGCAAGACCTTAATTAATGCAAATTTGACCAATTTCCTGTAATAAAATTCAGCAGTCAAACTAAACCTTTGGGGAGTGTACTAGTTAAGGAAATGGGCACGAGGTTCAATTAACTTTGATTCCGTTTAAACGGTTGTTTGTAATTAAATACGAAGTTCTTGAATCATGGAATCATCGCCTTAATACAGCCTTTTTATATCTCCGCACTCCGGTCTTACAAGGTTACTAATTTTCGGTGTAAATCTGAGATTGAGATGCCATACATGTCTCCGAGAATTGTCCATTTTCCAAACTCAATTCAATTCAAATAAAATTACTTGTTTAGTAAGTAAGTTAATATTTTCAATTCAATTGGATGACATAATTCTAACCGAACCATAATTCTGACCTACTCATTGCTTACTGGTGTAACAAAAAATAGAAAGCAAATATTCTGAAAAAAATGGAGATGTGTCGGTACCATTTGGAAACCACATTTGGTTTCTACACGTAGAAAGAACAAAAATCAAACTTAAAGCGTTACCGCTGAGAAATGGACTTTCTCCTTTTTTTCTCTTCTGTTTTTCCTTTCTGTAGTTATGGCAGTTTAGATTCTGATCTGGTCAGTAATTATATTTAAGTTTAAATAAATCATTTTTGTGTTCTTGGTCGATTCAAATTTTTGTAGTTGAGCATATTCACTTCTCAATTTTTTGGCCAGGTTGTAAAGTTGTGTCATATAAAAATTGAAATCCGAATATTAAAGTTGAAGTTTTTGTTATGGTTTAAAACTGTAGCGTGCTGCTTGTACAATTTTTATATTGGATGTTATTACGTTGGCGATAATTTACCTTGGAAGTTATTTACTTTAGCGGTTGGCTGTTTTTGGATTGGCGGTTTTGTTTTGTCGGTTAAGACCTGGAACTTTTCTTTTCCAACGACTATGAACGTAAAGCGGCCGTTTCTGCGTAAGTAGTATTGTACAACTACGTTGTCCTAATCTCCAAAAGGTCATAGGCATAGCATTGTATCCAACTAGCTTTGCCATTTTGCTTTATAGATTTTGGAAAGCCTGTTTGAGAATGTTTTGTACGGTCGGGATATTGTCAATTTCAATCATTCTAAATTCAAATTCTCCCAAATTTTTCTTTCACAGAGACACTCATCTTAAACTCATCACTCGAAATCACTCAAAATGATAAAGTTGTCAGTATGTTTCACACGTGTCCTCCAGAACGTAAAGCAGTGCTTTAATTGTCTTGCCATTCCCACTACCTCGCCTCATTCAGAGAGAAAGCGTGCATTATCTTCGGTAAGTTGGTAAACGATTTATAATTTATTTAAGTTAAAACTTAAAATAGTAAAGCATGAATTGAGGATTCAAAATACAAGATCATCTTTATTACGGACATTTAAGCATTTATAGATATATACATGTATACTATAAAACCTATTGTGATTACAAGACTGTAAATGATAATATAAGATTGAAGCATATTATCCTACTGTCTAATTTAATTAAAGTTATACTCATTAGTATAATTTCCATTTTTTTAGCATTTTTTATATTTCAAGAAATTATAATTTTTACTCATTTTTTGACAAAATTCCAGTACGACTCAGTGGAACAGGATTGCTCTTTGCACATATTCTCAAGATTCTTGGCGTGTGCGAGATTTAGATTCATCGGGAGTTTTCACCTGAAATTTTGTCTTCATTTATAACTCAACTGACTTATAAGTCGCGCACAAATTTCTCGAACACATATAGCATGCGAATCTGACATATAAGTGAGAGAAAAATTAAAACACTCTGGAGTCGTTTTTTTATTTTATTTTTTTTAAAGACAGTTATTTTTTTTTCTAGCTGCCCCAAGCAAACTGTTCGATTCCTATTACCCTACGACATGTTAGTGATTCTGAGTACCCTTTTCCATTCGTTTTGTTTCTCATCGTCAAATTAATCAACCGTTTTTAAAAATTAACGCAATGATTACGGTCAAAGGTCAAAAAATGACCTCAGGCAGGTGGCACGGGGAATGTGATTCAACTGGGCGAATATAAAAATAAATAATATCTGTTTGCAAAAAGGCAGATGTGTACACTCCCTACACAATTTAAAATTATGGACACTTATAAGTCGGGCGCAAAAAGTAGCCCACTTATAAATCAAGACAAGATTCCTGGTGAAACCTCCCACCGTAACTACAAAACTTTAATTTAATATATTTTACAGATTTTAATTTTGATTTTGAACTTTTCTTCTGCTTCTAAAACTTTCGACTCAAATTAATTGTTAACTTTTAAGAAATGTTTCTGAGTTTCGTTTTATTTGAGGTAAATTCAAATATTGAGTTGGAAGTAAAGTTAAAGGAATTATTACTACTAGTCCCAAAATTGAATGAGACTGACTGCACAAATTAATTCGAATTTAAAGAGTGGGTCAGTAAGATAACATAGTTGGCGGAATCCCGGACAGAAATGGGGCGACGCAAAATCTGTTTCTTGATTTTATCTCCTTCAGATTCAAATATTCTGGGTGGAAAACTAAACCTACAAGTTAATAAATTTCAAACATATTTTTTTTTCCAAATATTTCTTTATTTAAAATGAAATTTTTTTTTTGGAATGTTCGTGTATTCATAATGAACAACGATATTGAACTACAGAGGAATAATTTTCCAAACTTTTTAATATTTCCAGGAATAAAATAATTCGCAAAGTAGCAAAATTTTTATCTTCTAATGTCTATTCCAAAATAAGAGAAGGGTCGAATTTTCCAAACGTTGTATGGACCGTTAACATAAAAATCATTTAATTTTTGAAAACTGCTATGGAAACAAGATGGCGATTTCCGTTTTCAAAAGTTGCAATTTTTGAAAAGCGTTGCAATGGAAGCTAAATTTCGAACCTTCTTTTATTTTGAAATAAACATTAATATCCTGCCTAAATTATTATTTCAAGCTACGTGTATATAATATAATACGCTTCATAATATTTGTTTTTGAAAGCTATGAAGGTACGATGCGGGTTTGGATGAATAAACTCTGTTTTTATAATCTCCTAAGGAAGAAAAGTTTCGGCTATTTGATGCCTACTCCCAAAATATCATTTTTCCAGGTTTGGATGAAGCCAAAATTCATTCAATATCCACCAACGACCACCCACCGTGACGCTTATCCACCCGGTTCAAACAAATATCCGGGTTGATCCATATTTTCAGGTTCCCAGCCCAGATCAACATGAAATTGCTACCAAAACCAAATTGAATTATTGAAGCTTTTAAATTCAATGATATTTCCAAGGTTAAGCTTGGATAAAGCAGCATTATGTTTTTTTAAAATTTTGGACATTCATGCAACACGCGAGTTTTATTTGTGAGACTATAATTATAAAATATGTGTCTTAAATGAGAGCGGCAAATAAGCCAACGAACACGTAAGCACTTTGCAATTGTTGCTGCCATAGGAACACCTGTAGACAAAACGCTGATCTCATCGGAGATCCTTCGGTTAAAAACTGAACTGATTGCTAAAATGTTCCTGAAAAATCGGGGAAACGTTTTTTGGTCGCTGGTCCTGGCTTCACTTCACACCCTGCAACGTGGCAATGGGTTTTGTTCCTCTGAATCAAAGGTGAGAAATTTGAACGTTCTGGTTCACGAATTTGCAAACACGGAAGTCGTGTTAGTTCTTGGGGATTCAGTACGTTGTGATCCTGACATCGTGGTCCCAAGAGTTGTATTTTCCGCCTCATCAAACTTGTCCTTCAACTCGAAAAACGGGAGGAGGGAGGAGTACACGTCAATCTCAGTTTTCCTGCTTGGTGTAACCCCTGGATATGGCGACATGAGTGAGTCCACTGTCAAGAACTACCTTATCTTGAGAACGGGGGAATGGTCAAAAAGCGAGGTGAGCATCTACATCAACATATTTTTGACATCGGATCAAATCTCAGACCCCGAACAGATACTCTGGCAGCGTTCTTACTTTCGCGTCACCCACCAACTTCACTTGCTTTTATTCGAACTTAAAGCCGAAAAGGTCAACAAACCAGATGGTCTAAGGTCATTTGAGGCGATGGCCATTCTGGGGGCAACAAGCCTACCCAGCCCCCACTATGACGTCCCTTATAATTGTACCATAATTCGATGCAAACCAGGCTTTTGCCGTAATGAAATTGAGCGACGGAATACTGAAATCTTACAGGAGAGAATCCGGATTGCAAGTTCCTTTTTTCCTTTCATAAAAAATCCGTTCATTAAGACCAGTCGATACAATATGCCTGAGGTAATATTGGTCGGAGCAAGGGCAACCAATTTCGGAAAACATACGTTTACGGGCCTCCGGAGGGACCCTGAAGGGATGCCATACGTCCCAGATTTCCTCAATCATCAATTTTTTACTTTGCTCGACGCGTTGCCGAAAAAATACAAATATTACTCCATCATTATGCTGAACAGGGAGTTTATGAATTTTATCACCTGCGACGGAGTCTCACAGAATCTTGATTTTAGGTTCTACATCCGCCCCTATGACACCGCCTCTTGGTTCCTATTCTTTTTTGTCTCGTTTTTTGCACTTCCGTTTGCAACTTTCATTTGTGTCTTGTACTCGTTGGATGGACGAACTGGGACGGCGGGTTTAGGCCGACTTTTACAGGACTTGGTGCTAACTCTTGTAGCCTACACATTGGATGTTGGTGTAGTCTCACTGTCACAACTCCAGAAATACCCACTGGCCAGTAGGAAAATTGTGGGACTGTTAGGTACTTGGGTTTTCTTATTAGTAACGTTGGTGGAGGCATACAAGGGAGTGGTTACTTCGGACCTCTTGGCTGGTGTACCCGTGAGGTCAAAGCACACGTTAATTTCCGCCACACGAAGATTCCTTTTCCATACCAACATGGAAATTGATGATCAACTGTCAAGCGCGTATTCCAACGACCGATTTAAAGCGTTTGGTTACGCCGTAGCCAAAGTGAATAACCTCCGCTCCTGCACCTGCAACCCCGACATGAAAGAAATTATTCCCACGCTCAACATAGCGTTATGCGGTTTGTGGGGTTTTGAAGAAACTTGTTACGCCATGGTGGAAAAGTTGAATTTCCTCAACATCACTGCTCGTCCCGTCGCATCGCGGCAGTATTGCAGACGTAACTCTGAAAATGCAGGTTTCCACAATACCTACGAAATATACAAATGGAATAAGACGCTGACAGTCCGCGGTGCCGGAACGGGATGTCGAGATACTTTTGCAATGCGACGTATTGAGTATGCGCGTCCAAACCAAGAATCCCCCATAGCACTTGACAACGGGTTCCTGAGTCCATTTTGGGGTTGGCCTCACAGGCATGGTAAGGAAGAAAAGTACTCGGAACTGGTTCGAGCCACTTCGGGCTGTAAGAGAATTGGCTACATTGACTACGAGGAGGAATTGGACGCCATTCAAAAAGTGGCACATCAGAAATTCGGTATCAACTACAGGAAGGGATCAGACAGGGTTTTTAGCACATTGCGGTTCATCGCATTTGCAAAGGGCGGGTTTACAGTCTCACTACTTTACAAAAGATTGCAACAACTCATGGCCACGGGAATCCACCATGTCTGGACAAAGTGGAGGAAAATTCACCACCCGAGCAAGGTCAGACAATTCCTCAGGAGCTACAGTAAGCCTACGGCGACGGTGGCTCCACTTACAATGCACTCCAACATCAGAACCATTTTCATTTTCTACGCGGTTGCGAATGTACTTACCATCTTTCCGATTTGTGTTGAACTCATTTGTCAAATAAAAGCACACACTTCTGTATCCACTTTCCCATCTCCTTTAAAAATTGTAGTTGTCCCTGCGGTACATGCTCAAAACCCTTAGTTCAAACCTTGTCATCAAATTCCAAGAGTTTATTATTTCTTCAATTCCGGTAACGTAGAACAATTCTTTATCAATAATCGAAAAAAAATCATTTACAAAAATCCCAAGCTTTTCGACTTGAAAACTTTACGAAAATTACCATGTTATATAGAAACATTTGACTATGTTTAAAAACGGAAGGTAAAGCTTGGAAAAATGTGTTTCTTCATTTCATGTTCACAGTACATTTAGGTCCTCAATGCCGTTAAGTCCATACTTTGTTTGTTAAGTTTACGTGGAATAAAATTCTTTTCTATGATATCCTAATTAAAACTTGATTGGATTGGTCGAACAAATTACATGGATTAACATATTTTGGCCACGGGCAGTGAGCGCTAAGTTTAAACGCGTGGTGACATTGTGGATACATGAGTCACTTCAACTGAAACTTGGAAGAAGAAAGGGCTGACCCATTAAGTCGAGTTAGTACTGTTCACAATTTTTTTTTATTTTGGTCACTGGAATCTGTTGATCTATGTAGTAATGACGTTTTCAGCACTGCCCAACTGAATTGCCACCTTCCTTTCAATTTATTTCTTAAAAGAAAATGAAATATTTTTGGTTAGGTTCTCGCGAGAAATCAATTTTCTACTTTTTACTTCAATATTCCTGAAATTTTGATTCCAAGTAAACATATGTACACAAGCATCGTTTAACTAAGAAGAAAGTTCCAAAAATTTCGAGAAAAAAAAGGTGGCAAATTTTGAACATAATTTCTAAATTTCAAACTAATTTTATTATTAATTTATTTTAAAGTTCAAAAACTTGGCATTTTGAAGTCTTAGAAATTCCAAAATTTTTGTTGGTGGGGAGACGAAACCATGATATTATTTACTACAGCTAATTTGCTATAGTCTTTTTTCTAATCTTAATGTTTATTAAAATTTGGCATGGTAAAATGTTGCCATGTCAATTACCCACGCCTGACGGTAGTTTTCTATACAGTTTCCACATATTTTTTTCTTTTTTAGCGATCTTGCGAGAAAATATTTTGTTAGGATCTGTTTTAACGTTAAAAGTTACAACATACCTGAAATGTTTTAATAGAGCAATAACATCCTGCATCATGGTTTTGAGTTTGTCAACAGTCCAATCAACTCGGATGAGGCTGTTGGAAGCTGCGCCGACGCTACACAAAACATTGATTACTCGTGTATTTTCAACTTTGTTACTTGTTAATTGTGTATTAGTCAATAGACCATGGGAGAATGAGCTTAGCTCCACAAACTGGGCGGTTACTTCTTTTCTCATTGTGAGAGATTGACAGTGCAAAACCGCCAAATAGGGGGGGATTCTGGTCACTTTAGTATGGAAAAGGTAGACATAAATTGGGAAAATAATAAATAGATCCACTTACTCCATTTTGATGATTTTGATATACCTAGACTCAGTTTTTACAGGGAGTTTAGTAGTGGAATCCATTTTCCCGAAATCGTATCCGTCTGACCTCAGGAGTTCACGAAAGACCGAAAAAGAAGGGTTACTACGGGTCACTTGCAGGTAGAAATGCTCCAAAAACGGTTCTCTTATCAAGATTTTTCACAAGTCACCCCAGAATTAGCTCCCCGAGTCGAGGAAAGGGTTAGTGTTATCTCCCTTTTTAATTGACCCGTAGTAACCCTTCCTTTTCGGTCTTTCGTGACCTCCTGAGGTCAGACGGATCCGATTTCGGGGAAATAGATTCCACTGCTAACCTCCCTGTAAAAAACTGAGTATAGGCATACCAAAATCATCAAAATGGAGCAAGTGGATCCATTTATTATTTTCCCAATTTATGTCTACCTTTTTTATACAAAAGTGACCAGAATCCCCCCATTATGAGGTTTGAAGACAGAGGGAAAGGGAGGTGTGGCTTTCTCGGAAAAACACACCAGCTCTCCCTATAAGAAGTTTATTGGCTTTTTCTGCTGAAAATAATGCTATCCTTACGCTTTTACCCTGTCCGAGGAACAGTTCTTTCTATCATAAGCTAACGCAATTGCTTCTCCGTTTACTTGAATACGTTGAGTTATTTTTATTAACCAATCTTAATAAATTTTGCTCAGAACTGCTGTTCGACTTCAGCGGAAGGCTATTGACTATTCATCGGATAAATTTCGTGTTAATGCCACCCTATCCACATCCCAGGGTTTAATTGAAGACTAGGCTTGCCCAATCGGTTTTTAAATTAACCCATCGAAGAAAAGCATTTGAACTTTTTTGACCCCTCTCCCCCCCTAAAATCCTTCATCACCCAATTTTGCCAAATACCACCCCCTCCTCTGCAGACATCCACTTGAAAAATAAAACTTCTAAAAAAGTATCACAATTTTATTTTTTACAGTATTCCGGGGGAGTGTTCCGGTCGGTTTGTGAGTTTCGACCACCCAAACATGTCTTCCTTGTTTGTATAAATAACCAGAAGGGATTGGAGAACAAATCGCGTCGAGAAAAAAGTTATAAAAAATTCGGAGTGGGCCAACTACCGGGGTTTAAAAAATCGGGTTTTCAACATTTCGGGTGATTTTTTTTTGGTTTTGATTCAATCGTAACTTCAAATTCAAATTCTAACAGCTTCGACGTTCTTAAATTTCAAAAATAATTCCAATTGGTTATAGAGTAATGAATTTGTCAAACAAATTGAACTTTCGGACTTACTCTTTAAACTTAATTCACGTCCAACACAATAATTGTATATTATTGGCACCCATGGTTTTCACAACATGCATGTGACATCATGTTGATTTAAGAAATATATCCACAGGATAACTGTTAGTCTGGATAATAACCGCAGTTATCTCAAGGATTTAAGACAGCAAGCTTGATTTATTAAAACTGTCTTTGTAGCACTGTAAAAGGAAGGACTCCTATACACTTTCTATCTGAATTCCCATTTGCAGTCTAACGTGGTCATCATATAACCTAAAATGTTAACGGAAGTGGAGCTTAAAGTTGTGGAGAGTTGTGCCTACGCGGCTGCTGCTACACTTACTTTATCATTTCCGTTAGATTGGAACAAATCCACTAAATTACTTGTCCCAACGGGATCCATATTTAACTTTCTGGTTTCGATATTCTACATTATATTTCAACAGGTGCGTCGCCTACGAGGATTTGCATATAACTACAGTAGTCGTAAATCCAATGAATTTCAGGCTTCCCTTGTAGTCCATTTCTATTTCTTCCGTTCTCAAACACTTCTCACAATGATTCAGGGGCACTGTTCAACTGACGCAGATGGCTGGTGCACATGGTTCAATCAAATCATAAACTTCAACCGGAAATATGGTAAACTGTCTTAAGTGCAATTAAGTTAGGAGCAATTTGGATTCCAAATATTACTTAGCCCCGAATGATACTGCTTCATACGGACTTCATGTACCTTGGAATGGAATATGTGGAACCAAATTCAAGGGAAAAGTTTTTCAGTGGTGTCTAGAGGATCCTCTTCTTTCTTGGCGTTATGTTTTCATTTATATTTCCACTCAAATGGGATATCCCCAATTTCATCTACTCCGTCATGCCTGAAAATTGGAAGAACAATGGGTTATTTTTTGTTTTCTGCATTATTTGTGTGGTGATCGGGAGCTGCTGACCCCTGCAGTGCCCCGATACCAGCTAATAAATGAACTAAATGAGGTGCGCAAAGGGCAGATACTGGCAAGTCGGTTTATTTGAACCGACAGCGCTCTAAACTAACGGCCACTAACTAATGACTAACTAACTAACTAGACCGAACCCGACTCCCATGATGATGGTGATGACGGTGACTGGCGAAGGTGAGGTCAGCTCCTGGTGATAATGGCCATGCATTTTCCACTACTGGCCAGGCCACTACTGGCCAGACAGCACTACTGCCGTGTCGCTGGAAAAGGAAGAGAGGCTAACGCAAGGGATTCTTGTTCCTCCAGCTCCTGCTGAGTCAAGAATGAATGATGAATGATGACGGTGGGACTTGTCCTGCCGTCGTCTCCTCACTACACTACTATCACTACTATAGCCTATATGGGGGTACCCTATATGGGCGCTGCTACTACAAGTAGCGACCTAATCGCTACATTTGAAACATACAATATTGCACGATGCGTCGCGTTCCACTTGGTCCTGGCTTTCTTTATCTTTACGCAAATTTTTACTATGAATTTCTGGCTAAAAATGGGAAGGTAATTTTTAGAATCCAAGTGTAATTCGTTCATTTTTCGTTTCATATCCTCTTTTCTTTCAGCACTGAATGGATTAAAGGAGAACATTTGCATTGAAGCAAACTGCTGAAATGTACTCTGTACTTACGTTCTTGAACAAGGCTTGTCGAGATAAAACCGCGTGGGACTTTTAGACGGACCGGACGTGTTGATCGAGGAGAAAATTAAACAATTAATTTGTCGAGCGTATCGGAAACTTTCTGCAGGGAACGAGATGAGACCAAAGGAAGGAGGGGATCAACAACATCGGTAAGCCAAGTCCCGTCACAAAAGACCACTTAATATGAGTGAAAAAGATAAAAAGAGGAAGCATGCTGAAACTGTGCATGCAGTATGCAGCATCTTCCTCACCATTCTTTCGGCTCAATTAAACTCCAAAATGGCAGGGGAAATTGTGAAAAATTATCAGGGACCCAGTAAAACCCATGGTGGAATTCTCACTCCAAACTGGAGAGAGAAACGACACTTAAGGGCCCACTGGTCTCTCTGTCTGATGCCCAGATACGAAGCACTGGAATTTCTGAAGGATGACCATGTAGGAAATTCTTCTTGGATTTTCACAGAGTTTCGCGGGCAAAAGTTTACGGGAAAAAGGAGATTTTCATCTGGTATCTCATTTCGCATGGGAGTAAAGTTAAACAATGGAGATATAACTAAATGGTTATTCATCTACTGTGTTCTCTTACCTCTAGAAATGGAGACTTTAAATGAAGAAACCCTACTCTCGGGGGAGAACTCAAGTGGGGGAACAATTGTGTCACCTGGCCGTGAATCCGAGGTACTGCTGAGCGACGACTCAAGGGACGTCACCAGTACAGTGG
>JAQIWD010000708.1:0-17713 GCA_034694825.1 Anurida granaria
TTTGGGGATTTTAGTTTAAGGGATTTGGGAGGAAGAGTTAAGAAGACAGAGTAGCAAGTATTCAGCGTCCTCCCAATATATCCCAACCCCACGAAGAACGACTCAGGACGCTTTCCCTTTCGTCTTTCTTATTAGAGAAAGCAAGGAAGCGTCAGCAACATTAAGCTTCCTCACAGCAGCAGGCTCACATAATAAAACCTTTTGTGCTTTAATTTCGTGTTGCTTGCGGTTCCGGCATATACGTAATCAAGGGATCTATTCAGACCACCAACTTTTCCCTGTTTCGTAGTCTTAACCTTGTTAACCATGCCATGAATATGTGCATGATCACGCTGAATCATTGTTTTCTAATAGCGCACCGTCTTTAATCATTGGGATATACTCCAACTCACTCACGAATGATTTCGTGCAAAAAAAATTATTCCGTGTGTAACGTTGTAATTTAATGCTCTAATTCATTGATTGCATGATGTGACGGAAAAATCTATTTCCATTAAACTAAAGATAACATTACTGTCTAAAAGAGATATATCCCCTCCGAAATTTTATACGGAACGGAATCAGTCAGGAGTAACTTAAGCAAGTTGCCTTATGTTTTTCTAGCCCAAATTCCAGCCCGAGTTCTTCCCTAAAAAGTGGAAGAAGATTAAGGTTTTTAGTTTATTTTGTGTCTCGCATCCTTTTGTCTCAAAATCCCATCTCCCGTTTCATGAATAACGAACGCCGCTGTCGAAATCTGGAGTTGTCCCAAATCTGTCTGAAGTTCTCCGACCTCCTGTCAGGAAAAACTAGGCAGACGTGAGAAACGGGGGATTAATGCAAAGGATGAGTTGGGACAATTTGGCCGGCGGATCTTCTCATAAGTTAGCGGGTAGCTGGAGCACGAGACGGTCGGATTGCACTTTTAGAAAGTGATTTGCCATCTACTAGATATTTATCCACTTGACGTGGACACTTTATATTTCATTTACTAATCACTCTTCGGCGGTATGATTTAACAGGTTGCCTGCATGCCAGGAGCCAGCAGCGGGAGGATTGGTAGCAAGTGTTTATAAGGACGGAATCACAACATGAAGACCCGCTACTAGGAACGTTTTGGCACTCCACTCGCAGACGAACATGGTAGTAGCATTTCAGAGGAAGTACTTGAGGCCAATTTGGATTTGGATTTTGGGTCTGGTGGTCACCAGCAGCCTCTTCACGCCAGTCGGAGCAGCCGTAGAATGTCGACCTGGTCTTGTCCTCCCTGTTTGGCAACCCCAAGGGGAACGGCTCGAATACGGGGAACGCGTATCTCGTGGCGTGGTTTACTTCTTAGGAATGCTCTACATGTTCATCGGGGTCTCAATCATATCAGATAGATTTATGGGATCAATTGAAGTTATCACTTCGAAGGAGAAGGAAATCAAGGTGAAACGACCAAACACAGGAGAAGTCCAAATCGTTGTAGTCCGCGTTTGGAATGGTGAGATCCAGCGGGAGGAATTGAATTTGTGCTATTACTTTATTTTCTTAATCGTTTCCAGAAACGGTGGCAAACTTGACATTGATGGCTCTCGGTTCCTCAGCACCCGAGATTCTTCTCTCCATTATTGAAATTGTTGCCAAAAACTTTAAGTCCGGTGAACTTGGACCAGGAACGATCGTTGGATCCGCCGCGTTCAATCTCCTAATTATAATTGCCATTTGTGTCTACGTAATTCCAGAGGGTGAAGTGAGAAGGATTAAGCATCTACGAGTGTTTTTTGTGACCGCGACCTGGTCAGTCTTTGCCTACATATGGCTCCTCATCATCCTTAAAGTGACTTCACCAGGTTGGTTTTTTTTAATACAATTCTAAAATCTTCATAAAATGCCGCCACTCAGTCGTCGCCTAAGCTCAACTCCCGGCAATGTATTTCAAAATTCTAAAAACGTGCCAAAGCAAAGCATTAATTCGATTCCAAATTACGTTTTAAAATTATTCCAATTTCTAGGCATTGTGGAGATTTGGGAAGGTCTTGTCACTTTTCTATTCTTCCCTGCCACGGTCATCACAGGTTAGTTGCTTTTATTTCAACGTTTTTAAATCGTCATGAAGTGTCACCACTCAGTGGTCGCCTACCTCAATTCCCACCAATGTTCGAAAGAATTTGCACGAAAAGGCATTCATTCAATCCAAAATCGCATTTTCAAATATTCCCCGATTTCTAGGTATGAAGGAGGTTTGGGAGGGCCTCGTTAAGTTTATACGTTTAGGCCTCATCCATAAATAACGTTTATGCCAAAATTCCATTTTTCCAAATTTTTTCGTTATCCAACCACCGACTGACTCACCCACCCCAGCAATATAACCTTATCTGAATTTTTACAGCTTACATAGCTGACCGACGGCTCCTCATCTACAAGTACTTGAGTAAAAGTTACCGAATTAACAAGCGCGGCCACATTGTTGAGGGTGAGGCCAATATGGAGTTGGGGAGGAGGGCTTCGGAAACTGGACTCAAGGTCTTTGAGGAAGAAAACATGGACGATGAAATCCGGGAATTTGAACAAAATCGCCGCGATTACATTCAAATGCTCCGAGACTTGAGGAAGAAACACCCCACGGTGGAAACGGAGGCGCTGGAAGCTCTAGCCCGGGAAGAAATTATGAGCAAAGGTCCAAAGAGCAGAGCCTTCTACCGGATGCAGGCGACAAGAAAACTCATGTCAGGACAAAATCTCATGAAGCGAATGCATCGAGCAGCATCCGAGTCCATGGATCAGATTGCAGCTGCCATAGAAGAGGAGAAAGCTACCGATCCTTTCCTTACGACAATCTTTTTCAACCCGGCACATTACACGGTCATGGAAAGTAAGTCTATTTATAAGGTTATATGCTTCAGTGGACATTACCAAAGAAAATGCGCATGTGTGGGTTTCTCTTAAGTATAGAAACCCACACATGCGCATTTTCTTTGGTTCATTACTAGAAATATGGATTCTTTGCACATCACCCGATCACCAATATTTGTGATTGAGATGGGCATATTTTACATATCATATTTTATAAATATCTTTTTCTGTGGTTTTTCAGGCGTGGGCACATTTGACGTCACTGTCGTGCGTCAAGGCGGAGACATGAACCAAGTAGTCCTTGTGGACTATAGGACCGAGGATGGGACTGCATCTGCAGAGGCTGATTATATTCCTGTCAGCGGCACGCTGCGATATGAGCCAGGGGACACGCATAAGGTCATCAGCATTCAAGTGTTGGACGACGACGTTTTCGAGGAGGACGAGCACTTTTACATTCGTCTCAGCGAAGCGAGGTTTGCACAGGGGAGTGGTGGCATGAGTCGCCTGAATGGTGGTCCAAGACATCAGGCGAAGCAGCTTGAAGTACAACTAGTAAATCCATTCCTCGCCACTGTAATGATTCTTGATGACGACCATGGTGGGATCTTCAACATCGTAGATAAGGAGATTGAGACGGTGGAGTCCATTGGGCAATTGGACGTGAAAATTAGTAGGTGGAGCGGAGCTCGTGGAAAAGTACTACTTCCTTACACGACCTTGGAAGGAACAGCAAAGTCAGGGAAGGAGTATGAACAAGTGGATGGGAAGATTCTATTTGAAAACAATGAGACCGAGTGAGACTTAGTGGAATTTGCAATTGCCAAAATGTGGAATTTTTGCTTTATGGCATTTTTCCATCCCTTTTGTCTTTTTTTTTTTTTTACAGGAAAGTTATTTCAATTCCAATTATTGAGGAAGAAAGTTATGAGAAGGACGTGCTATTCTACCTTGAGATTTCAAATCCAATTCCATTGGGTGGTGAGGAGTGAACAAAGAACAAGATTTCATCAGCAGCCGCAGTAAAGTTTGCCAAGTTAACTTTTTTTCTTTGGTATTCCACAGACAATGGTGTCCCACTTTCCCTCACGAGGAAGGCAGAGATGACTAAGGCCGAAATAATTGCACTAGAGGGATGGCCAAAACTAGGACCAGACAATCGAGCTCAGATTCGAATAAAAGAAAGCAAGGAGTTCAAGGTAATTGGATGAAAATAAACTGGTGATCCTATTTATGTTCGAAAACCGCTAGTTTCATTTTTTACGGCCTTCTACGCTGATTATTTCTGGAAATTGAATTTAATATCCGGTGAAAGGAAAAGGTCATACAAAAAGGAAATCCGCGTGGACCACGTTTTTTGGACCCCCCCCCCCTCTTCGTCCACTTTTTAACACACAAGAGATATGCGTCCGTCGTATGGATCGTCCCAGACCCCCTCCCTCAACCCCCGCGGACGTCCTTTTTGAATGATCCCCAAGAATTTCTAAATCGTGTATGTAGGGAAAGTAAGCGTTGGTAACATAACGCCAGTAGGCTTTCTTTACTTCCCTGCTCCTCTACTTTCTCCTAATGCAAATGTGAAAGTCTTCCTTTCTAAATCCCAAGTGGGAGTTACGTCTCTTACCCCTTCGGCGGCTATATAGGAAAGTCTTCTGTTGTTTTATTGATCCTTTTCTACCATTAAATTTGAATTTTCTGAGCCAGTAATGATGACAGGGAGTGAATTCCATAGCACGTACAAATGTACGTCAACACTAAATCATGTTTTCATAAATCATGCCTCTCATAAATTCTAGAACACGGTTGACAAGCTTCTTCAACGAGCCAATGCCTCTCTCCTTGTGGGGACCTCTTCCTGGAAAGAACAATTCTTGGAAGCTATCACCGTCAACGCAGGTAATGGGGATGAATTCTGATTTATGAGATGGAAAGTGTCAAGTCTTGGGTTTGGTTCGCATGGAAGGTGGCGATGATGATGATGATGAGATGAAGAGTCCTTCCTGTGGGGACTACGTTATGCACTTTTTGACGATATTTTGGAAAGTCATATTCGCATTTGTCCCTCCCACAGGTAAGAAACTAATTAACTAATATTTACTCCCAAAATTTACAACGCTGTTTTCAGTTCATAAAGTTTTCAGCCCGTTTTTCTCATTCGTGAAAGACTAAAGAATTAGGCCACTTACAAGTTTTCAAGCGTTGCGCAATTAAATTCCTATCCCATTTAGCACAAAGTTCACTGAAACTCATGCCGTTTACATTTTTTGTTCAATGATTTTTTTAAAAAGATTTTAATCAGCAATGTGAGCAGGAAATTTAACTCCACTTTGTCGCCCGCAGTTCCTGGAATTGTGTTGCCCAATGTTCCATAAAGCAGTGTATAATGTGAAGTAGCGTGAAACGTTAGGGTTCGTTTGGAAATTTATGCATCTTTTTTATTTCTCGTTGTGTATTTGTAGACATTTGGGACGGTTACCTGACTTTCGTGGTCTCGATCCTTGTGATTGGGATTCTGACAGCATTCATTGGGGATATTGCGTCACATTTGGGTTGTACAATCGGTTTGAAGGATTCCGTGACAGCTATTGCTTTTGTAGCATTGGGAACAAGTGTGCCAGGTAAATATCCGTATTATGTATATCCTCCCGGTATATTTACATTCATAGCTTTGCTTTTGTGAACTTGAACGTGCTCTGAAGTAAAATATAAAGCTTGAACTACATTTGAACTGAATTTAAGCAGTGTGTTTAAACAATGTGAAGTTCTAAATATTTTTCTCAATCTTTGTTTTCTCATAATTGGCTCTGGTGGGTAATATTATTTTGAACTAAAAAATTAGGTAAACAAGCATTCAGCGAACAATAGCTTCTACTGGCAACAAGGGTTATACACGCAACCAAGCTAATATTGGCAACAGCTTATGTAGCCAACCAACAATACGTTTATACTGCTAACCAAGGTTTAGCTTATATGTAAACAACGCTTTCAGGCAACCAACATAGCTTATATTGACAGTCAACTAACCGCAATGGGGGATCAATACGCAATAACCAACCAACAATAGCGATACCTGAATCAAGTAATAGCAGGAGAAAGCGACAATTCCGTTATATCTCACGTTGCGACTTGCAACCCGAGAGTATAAATTGTCAAATTCGGTTGTCCCCTTGTTGCATTTCTCGAAAGTCGACATTGGGAATAACCCCATTCCAGTATTCTAGCATTCACTTAATTTTCTTGAAATCATTTTTACAAATTGTGACGGCCTAAGTAGTTTGCCTACAAAACCAACAAAAATACCTAATAAGGCCACCTCATGTGCCCTATAATTTAACATCTTTTCGTGGTGCAGCATACAACTACTTGCTAATTTACTGTCGATGAACCCAATGTTATTAATATTCTTATATTTAATTCCTCAGATACATTTGCGAGCAAAGTAGCGGCTGTACAAGATGAATATGCGGATGCTTCAGTTGGGAATGTGACAGGGAGCAATGCCGTGAACGTATTCTTGGGAATTGGAATTGCGTGGACTATTGCGGCAGTTGTGCATGCATTTAGAACATGCACTCCCGCACCGGAGTGTAATATCTTTTATGTGGACCCTGGAAGGTAATGACATAGGATCTCAATTTCTGCCCTTTTGATTTTAAGCAATGCTAATTTATTAACCCTCCTTATAAACTCAGCCTTGCATTCTCGGTGACATTATTCTGCGCCTGTGCAGTGGTCGCCATTGCAATCATGCTTATCCGTCGGTCTGCTGCGTTTGGTGGTGGAGAATTAGGAGGTCCGAACAAATTCAAGTACCCAACAGCAGTTTTCTTTACTTTGTTGTGGGCTTTCTATGTCATCATGTCCAGCTTGGAGGCTTACAAAGTCATTGAAGGATATTGAAGTACACCAATGATAGAAACAGGTAAAAACAAGGCGCATTTTAAAAGACGGCTTGAAGTAGCCTAAATACTTTCATCTCCTTTTCATTGTTTTTGTATCTGGTTCGCAGGGAACGCGATGATGGCAATGACTCAAACTTGTTTACTTACTCCATGACCTGACATTGAATCCTCACCATGTCCGGGAGACCCAATGGCCAAATTACCCCTTCGTCACTCATGCTAAAATTCCCTCCCTCTTATTCGTAAGAGAACTAAATTGTATTAAATTATTATCGCAATTTAATTTAGAATCCCCACATACCTCCCCCTTTACGTGTTTCGTTATAATAAATACAAACGTATATTACAGACGAGTAATTTATTGCCATTTCCCGAAAAAAAAAGAAGTTGATCAACGAGATTGTTTGGTATTCATCCACTCCTGGTTGGCCTTTGAGCGAGCAACATGGGATCTTCGAGAATTTTTGCAAAGGGACACCAATAAAGACGCTTTTTCCCTACACGTTTTGCATTGGAGAATTAATGCACGGGAGTCAAGGTCATGGAAAAAATTAATAGAACAAGATGCTTCTTTATGGTGCAGGCTCTTTTAGTTAGTCTAGTTGGCTAGAGACGCGTTATTAGTCGAGTTAATGAAACAATTAAATTACTCCAGAAGACCACACGCGGAGGACGAGCTGCGGGGAAAGTTTGTTAAAAGCTGGGGAGTGAGTGGCAGGTTTGTACATTTTGCGTTAGTTGTACAAGCAAAGTATTGAAATTGCCATCAGCTATTATAACAGCCGAGATTGTACTTAAGTTCGAATCCTATAGCCACAAATGACCTTAGCTTAATTTTATACAGAAGTTTAAAAATGAAATATCCACTTACGCCCTTGACCCTTGGACTCGTTCCGCTTCTGAGTTTTCTTACACCTGCGCAAGGAAATGAATGTCAGCCAGGAATCATTTTACCTGTCTGGATGCCCCAGGCTGACTTGAGTTCTTTGGAAATTGTTGGTCGTGGAATCGTCTATTTCCTTGCCTTGCTCTACATGTTTATTGGCGTTTCCATCATATCCGAAAGATTCATGGGGGCAATTGAAAGAATTACGTCCAAGCAAAAAGAAATCAAAATTAGGAAGCCCAATGGAGAGACTCAATCTGCGGTCGTGCGCGTATGGAATGGTATGCGACATTTTAACACGTATGACTTCCCTGGACTCACGTTAATTAAACACATACGTTTTCAGAAACCGTGGCGAATTTGACCCTCATGGCCCTTGGCTCATCAGCTCCCGAGATCCTTCTCTCCATCATTGAAATTGTTGGAAAGGATTTTGAAGCTGGAGAACTTGGTCCAGGAACGATCGTCGGATCCGCTGCGTTCAACTTTTTCGTCATCATCGCCATTTGCATCGTCGCAATTCCAAACGGGGAAGTTCGAAAAATCAAGCATCTCCGCGTATTTATCGTCACTTGCACATGGTCCCTTTTTGCCTACGTGTGGCTCTTGGTTATCCTCAAATGGATTTCTCCAGGCGTCGTTGAAATTTGGGAGGGCGGCGTCACTTTCTTCTTTTTCTTTGCCACGGTTTTAACGGCCTTTGTCGCTGACAAGAAACTCCTTAATTTTAACAAACTCTCCAAAAGTTATCGACTTAACAAGCGAGGCGTAATTGTCGAAGGAGAAGCGAACACGGAGCTTGGGATGCAGCTGCGAGATCTCGACAACCCCCAAGAAGCAGAAAACTTCAAGGAATTCGAGAAACATCGAAACGAGTATGTTAAACTTTTAAAACAGCTCCGGAAGAAGCATCCAGACGCCGAAATTGGGACACTTGAAGCCCTCGCCAGGGAAGAAATTTTCAGTAAGACTGCAAAGAGTCGCGCATTCTATCGTATCCAGGCAATGAGGAAACTTATGCACGGACAAGACTTGATGAAAAAGTTGCACAACCGTGTAATACAGGACGCCATGCACACTATGGTGGCGCCATTGGAAGAAGACAAATTTATCAAGGCCCATCATACGCGAATCTCCTTCTATCCTGAGAATTACTCCGTGGCGGAGAGTGTGGGAACATTTATGGTAACAGTGGTGCGTACGGGAGGGGATTTGAAGGATACCGTCCTCGTGGACTACAAGACGGAAGACGGAACTGCTTCAGCCAATGATGACTACATCCCTACGAACGGTGTATTGACATTTGGCCCAGGTGTGACAACAAAGGAAATCAGCATCCAGGTACTTGACGACAACGTCTTTGAGGAGGATGAGCATTTCTTTATCCGTCTTACCAACGGGCGACTCTCACACGAGGGGGAAAAAAATGGCGGAGGGCCGAATGTGCCTGATAAGGGCGTAGTTGAGGTTGTCAGTCCTTCTACGGCAACGGTTACAATTCTGGACGACGACTATGCTGGACTATTTCAAGTAGGCGAAACTGAAACTGAGACGATAGAGTCCATCGGGACCCTGGATGTCAAGGTTACGCGAGCGAGTGGGGCCCGTGGGAAAGTTGTCGTTCCATTTGCCACTGTCCCCGGAACGGCAAAACCTGGAAAAGACTACCAGCACGTAGAAGGAAATCTGCAATTTGAAAATAATGAAACAGAGTAAGCTTGAAAGAAAAAGTAAAGAAATGTCGAAACCTTGTTAAAAGCGTAGCTTTTTTGTTGACAGGAAAGTAGTCTCTGTTCAGATAATAGAAGAAAATAGCTATGAAAAGGATGTGCTGTTTTTCTTTGAAATTTCAGAACCGATTGCATTGGATGGTAAACCCAATAGCGTTTTATTTTCTTCAAACCATGAATCTACAAAAGAAAATTTCAAAGTGTTTGTCCTTTTGTAGATAACGACGTGCGTCTCCAGAAAACTGAGGATTCGATGACAGCAGAGGACGCTGAACCCGATGGTTGGCCTCAACTTGGATGCGATAATCGGACTCAAATACGAATAAAGGAGTGTCATGCGTTCAAGGCAAGTTTCACTCAGTTTCGCCTGATAACCGTACCGGAACCAAATATCGAGCATCTTGTACAATTTTTAGGACACTGTTGATAAACTTCTTCAGCGAGACGACACGTCGGTGGTAGTCGGAACAAACTCCTGGATGGAACAATTTAAAGAAGCCATTACCGTCGAAGCGGGTAAATTTTTTTGGCAAAAATCAAAAATGCCTTTTAGTTCGTATTAAATATTAGAAAATGCTCCGTAATATTTTGTAGGTGACGATGAGGGCGAGGGTGAAAACAAGCATCCGTCTTGCGGGGACTACATTGTCCATATTCTAACAGTGTATTGGAAGGTTTTGTTTGCTTTTGTCCCTCCTACGAGTGAGTACACGACAACTTACAGTTTCTAAAAAAAATGACAATTAATCAGCTTAGATTTAATTGTATTTATCTTAAGGTATAATGGAGGGATATCTCACATTTGTTGTGTCAATTATTGTGATTGGGATACTGACAGCATTCATTGGTGACATTGCCTCACACTTGGGTTGTACCGTGGGGTTAAAAGATTCAGTCACCGCAATCGTTTTGGTGGCATTGGGTACAAGCGTCCCAGGTACCGAATTTCGCCTTGCAAAAATTGAGAAAAAAATGAAAAATTTTATACAAATTTTCCCTCTGCTCAGATACTTTTGCGAGTAAAGTTGCGGCAGTGCAGGACGAGTACGCTGACGCTTCAATTGGTAATGTGACCGGGAGTAATGCTGTCAACGTTTTCCTGGGGATTGGAATCGCTTGGACGCTGGCGGCAGTCGTGAAAGCCTTTAGGACCTGTTCTCCCGAAATGCCCGATTGTCATGTCTTCAGAGTGGACCCTGGAAGGTACGACGGAAAACTATCGCTGCTTTACTATTTAAATGACATTGAAAGGTGAACAATTTGTTTGTTTTAGCCTTGGATTTTCCGTCTCCTTGTTCTGCGCATGTGCTCTTGTGGGGATTGTCGTGTTGATGTTCCGACGACTGGCCATGTTTGGTGGCGGTGAATTGGGAGGTCCATCGAAATACAAGTACCCAACTGCTCTCATTTTCTTTTCCCTTTGGATTTTCTACATTGTCATTTCCAGCATGGAAGCTTATAATTTAATCGAAGGTTTTTGACTTATTGCTCCTGGCAAGTAATTTCTTTCTGAAATAAACTACGAATTAATTATTAATTGGAGAGTAAATCCAATTTTGAACATTTGAACCAGTTTATTCACCGGGAAAAAAATTTTGATCGCAAACAAAGAAGCAAGGTAACTAGATCTCTACTGGAACCAAACAACATTTTTAAAACGGGAATGGATTCCAGGAAAGATGACCAATCTTCACTAAAGCAAAGCACTATTTTAAACTAACTTCCATCAGGAAGATTCAATTTTAATTTCACCGTTTTTTAAACTTCTATTTTTCCTTTTCTCCAAACTCAAGAATGTATCCCGAGAGCGGTTTGGCCGTAAAATTGTTGGAAGACGCCCTGTGGAATACCAGAGACATGTTTACATTTTGGATGGAATTGAAACCAACAACCCAACAATGGTTTAAGTACTTACAGCTCATCTGCCGGAGTGACGACGATGTTTGGCGTAGAACATTTAAGTTTCCCGTTCTTAGACACAGGGAACTTCGCAGCCAGATCGAGTTCGATGTCCGTATTGTTCAAGTTGGCAACAAAGACGTACTTGTCACTGCAAAAAATTTACAATCCAAATTAGTGATTCGAACAGTTGATTAGCAGCTTTAAACTAATGAAATTAGTCGTACCGCTTGAAAGCAAAAGTTCCATCGATGACGTTATAGATCGTCCCAGAATCGTCATTGATGGCGGTTTGATTGATGGAGTTGTGAACTTCAGACAAGCACTTGTAAAAATGCAGGATCTTGTCTATACCACAAGTATTTTGTTTGATCACAATATTCAACAACGCCTCTTCTTAACTTTCCGATTACAATTAAGAGAAATTAAGAAATCTTACTTTCATTTGAGCCCAAATGCCAGTTCATTTGTTCAACTCCGCCTAAAGTGATAAATTCCATTTAAAATTCAAACAATTTTAAGGTATTAGTTATGATTACTTGTGAGACCAATCTCATCTCCGGAATACACGATGAGTTCCCCACGTAAGACAAATGTAGTCATGGCAAGAATGTTAGCCCGTTCCTCTGAGTACCGACTACCAATTCGCTTCAAACGTGGGCTGGATAACTGGAAAATTGTAATGAAAATATTCATTCAAGTAGCTACTTTATGGATTTTGCAGTTATTAGAATGGTTAGGGAATGGGGAATCTACCCGGCGAATCACGAAGTGGGACTTGATGGATCCTAAGTGAGACTGGAGATCTTCCGCAGTGAAATTAGTCGCCAAATTGGTAAGATCAGTGAGGATAGGAATCATCGCATCTCCCGTGTATAAGTCCATACTTGCCTTTGCATCCAGGTCATCCACGTCGAGCAAAGCATAAGGTGGTAGCCTCTTGCTTTCCAATGCCCTAAAGAAGTCAAATGAATCAAGCCTTGATCAAGAGTTACTAAATTGCTCATTGTTCTAAAGAAATAAAAGGGATAAATATAGATATCGAGGAATGCCTATTTGACAAAAATTGTCAGAAGTAATAAAGGGGAATATTTCATCATCATCAGCTATTATTTCGTTCAACCAATAAAGTCGCTGGGAAAGCATATTCACTCATTCCCCGTTATAATTTTAAGTGATGGATGTGTGTGTACTTTGGACAGACTTAGGACACCACAAGAAAATAAGTTGTATATTAAATGAATGAACCCCACATTAACCTTATCTGTATCTCATGGAAAGCCCAACATGAAACCACATAACAGACAAAATAAGTTCTCAGGGACATGGACACTTGATTATGCCGTGGCCTTTTGCTCCAAATAACAGACGACTCAACTCAAAGTCAACCTCCATCTGAATTATCTCAGTGTCATTAATATTAATGTGAATGCATTAAGGGCTAGATAAGGTGGAAGAAAGAACTTACCACGTTGAGGAATCCAGGATCTTCTCCAACGCCTCTTTATTTCCTTTTTGATTGATTGCACTGGCCGGGGTCTCAAGGTCATCAAGCTTTTCAGTCAAGTAGGAAACATCCGAGAGGAGAAATCCATAAATACCGTCACTGACGTTGTACCAGTGCTTCAAAACTCCCTGTTAATTACAATACTTAATTTCATGTGGCACGCAAAATTGCCAGCAAATGAAGTTGGAAGATGCTTTGCTTACATTCATTTGACCGACTAATTCCTTCTCCCCGTAGTTGAGGTCTGCTTCGGAGTCACGGAATTGGTGGAGATATGACTTGGAACCATCGCCAAATGGAGTCCATGCACTGCCGCCATCGTATCGATTCTTCCAGGTGCTTCTATTGGCTTCAGCAGAATCCTTGATAACAAAATATTCCGGATGTTTGTCGAACCATGTATGCTCCTTGGCCACCTGGTTGGGCGAAAGTTGAAGGAGAACACGAGCTGAATTGTTAAGAAAAATAACAACTTTTTTGAGCATTCCTTTGCAAAATTGGATAAAAATAATATTCGCTCACCTTTGCCTTGGAATGCAGTGAGGAGCTCCTTCAGTGATACCAAACTTCCAAATGCAGGATCCACTTCCTTCAAATCCTTCGGGTTTTGAAATTGGGAAAGGATGACAGTTTTCACGCCAAGCTCAAGGATGTAGGGAACATGGGTCTTGAGTTCTAATAAAACCCAAAAATGACATTTAAAAGGATTTTTAGCAATCTTTGTAAGATGGTCATTAAAAAAACGAGCATTGTTTACCTGTGAACTTGTCAGGTTCAGTGAGAGAATTGAGAGCAACCTGGTAGTAAGGTCCACTGCCAGCCAAGTTTGTCGCAACTTTATTAGTGCTTGTGCACTTTGGAGCCTATTAAAGAACCCAACCTCGATATAATTCAATTTTGATATAAAATCTGCAAGAAATATCCAAAGGTTTCATACCATCACGATAATAGCAATGGCAGCGACCAGCATTCCAATCCAAATAAGCCAGAACAAAATAAACAGGAACCAGCGGAGTCGCACCCAAAAAGGGTCGTTTGCGTATCTCATCAGTTCTTCCTTTCCAAGTCCAACGAACTGGGGCACTGACCCAACGCCTCCGAGGTCAACCTTCGCATCGCCATTTCCAGACCCACGACTTGGTGAAATGAATTGGACACCGGAATGGTCCCGAGGACTTAGGGGGATTCCATCTTCCCCGATTGCACTCGTATCTTCGGGGACTGCCTTTGGAGCGGTTCCGTCGCCGTCCAAAATCTTCGCATTCTCCATCTCGTCTTTGCTGTCCTGCGGCATTTTCAGCGTGACTAAAAGTGTAAAAAAAAGAAAAAGAACATTTAGATTAACTTTTTATTACGGAAATACCCCCCGCTACCGTTGAGCTTATCCGCGTTTGAGTTATGAATTGGCGAAAATGTCTGGCCCGCAGGGGATTCTAAATTAAGTAAATCGTTGTATTATGTAATTTCGTGTGAACCCCATTTACTTACGTTATCCTAAATTTTGCTTGAGTATTTGTTCACTCCACTTTAATTGGGAATTTATTTCTGTTGCCCAATGCCCAGCGATCTCAGACAAGACTTACTTGTCACTACTGGACCCCACCTTACTAACTTTCACATAAACTTTAACTACTGAGGAGCTGCAAGCTGCTGCTGCGCTGGATGATGTAACTTGGTCCTGTTTTTTTGAAACGAGAGAAGTGCACCACCCATCCACCCACGCTAAGCCCCAAAAAGGTAAGGAAGCACAATGCGTTTGATATTGGCTAAAGACTTCCGGTTGCATTTATCAAAAGGGAGAAGAGGATTAAGAATTAATTTGGCAAGAAAAAATAAATTGTATTAAGTTAAGATTTTACGGAATTAATGTTACTTGCAAATGTGGATTTTTTTAGGAATTTTTTAATCCTTTTCGATCAGGATGCCCAACCCTACACCAAATTTAGTTGTCCTGGATTGACAGAAACGTGTTGAAGAAACCTGCGCTTTCCATTTCATTATTTTGACAAAGAGAAAGAGACAGCAGACAGCGGATGCGATTAATTTTAGTGCAAATTAGTCATAACAAAAAATCTTCAAGTATTCGGCCTCGTTATCGGACAATCGATTGCATGGACGTCTGCTCATCATCATCATCATCATAAAGCCCTGCTGTCGTGCATGAAGTTCCCAGCTCGATCTCCGAAGAGATCTTCCTCCTCCAACTGTGATACCAAGCAACAACAACGTATATCTGGAGAAAATCAACGCCGTCGATCTTTCAATTTCAAACCATCAGTACATTCTACAAACCTTTACATTGCATCTAGGCCTATTGTAATATTATTCGAGTACGTATCTTTTGGAATACATCGCCTCTTTTACTTGCTCCTCTCTGTCCTCATCTTCATCTGGAGTCCGGTGAAGACATACTGCTCTACTCGCCAGAAAAACTACTTGGATTTGGTACAGGAAGAGTACAAGATTTTAGCAGAAGAGGAAGAGGACAATTTACCAAGAATAGCAATAATGGCAAGCTCGTTGAGAGGGGCTCCAGGATTAGGAGATCCTCTTCTTGCTAAACAAAAAGAGCATCATCGGAAAGCATTTGAATTGATTTCGAAGGCTCTCCGGCTTGATGAAGAAAATATTCCAGGTGAGTGATTTCATCGGGAAAGATTATCAAAACCAATTAATTGACTGTCATTTTGCTTTAAGGTAACAAGGACAAAGCTGTTGAATTCTACAGAAAGGGAATTGCAGAGCTGGATAACGGAATTAAAATCAACTGCGCCGGGACTGGAGTGCAATGGGAAAGAGCTAGACAAATTCAAGAGAAGATGAGGACGAACCTTGACATGGCAAAAGATCGTCTGGAAAGCCTGAGTATGACTTGGGTTTTATTAAATTAAGCATGCAAAACTATTTTGGGACCCAGAAGCTTAATTCCTTGTCATTTATACAGTTACCATCCAGAACATTCCACCTCAACGGAGCCTCACGATGCCTCGTTCTTTGCAGCACAAACTGAATGAAGGAGTTCCAAAAGCGAAGACTTCCCCATTACCAAAGCGAGTTGCCTTGGTAAGTTTCAGAATTTTGTGTAACTTCTATCCTTTTTCGTCATTTTCTTTCGTCATTTTTTTCCTCTTCATTGTTCTTCTCCTTATGTCACTGTTACGTTTCAGGGAGCTCCTACTACTAGTACAAGGAAGTTTGGTGGAGCTGCAGCAGTTGCCTCAACTGCAGGATCGACATCCATTCGAGCAGCAGCAGCATCAGCGGAAATTAAGGCAAAGAAAATTCGGAGTTGTGATCCAAAACTTGCTCAACTTATTCTGGATGAGATCGTGGACAACACCAACATATGCTGGGATGACATATCGGGCCAACAGGTGTTCAACGCATGTTAAATTAAACGTGTTGTGATCAATTGCTCATTTAGTCTTGTTTGGTTCCAGGTTGCAAAACAAGCTCTGCAGGAAATCGTTATACTCCCGGCTTTGCGACCTGAACTGTTTACCGGACTTAGGGCTCCTGCCCGTGGCCTCCTTCTTTTTGGCCCTCCCGGTAAGTAAACACTTTTTTTTATGCGAAGAGATCATGTTCCAAACCTTTTTTTTATTTCCAGGAAATGGAAAGACGATGTTGGCGAAAGCAGGTAAGGCGAAGGCTATAAATTAGGTAGGTTATTATAAAGTTATGAAACCTAATGATGAATTAATTTTAGTGGCCCACGAGTCCAAATGTAAGTTTTTCAACATCAGTGCTTCAAGCCTCACATCCAAATATTTAGGAGAGGGAGAAAAATTGGTGAGAGCACTTTTCAACGTAGCCCGAGAACTACAAGTGAGTAACAAGAAATCATCAGTCACGCACAAGTAGTTAGTGACATAATACTTTGTTTTCTAATCCTTAGCCGTCTATAATTTTCATCGATGAGATTGACTCCATACTCTGTGAGCGGAAGGAAGCAGAACATGAGGCCAGTAGGAGACTCAAGACAGAATTCCTGTTAGAATTTGACGGGCTCCAAACTCAATCCGAGGAAAAGATCTTAGTTATGGGTGCTACGAATCGTCCGCAAGAACTGGATGATGCAGCTTTGCGGTAATTCCAGAATTCCTACTTATGAAATTACTTATAAAATTAATTCATAATGAAATTACGACACTAAAGTTTTTATTTATTGCACTTTCCAGGAGGTTCCCGAAAAGAATTTATGTCGCCCTCCCGGATCACCCAACGCGACAGAAACTATTGAAGCAACTCCTCGCTGTCCATGGAAACCCAATCAGTGATAGGGAATTGGGTCAACTGGCCTCTTCAACGGATGGATACTCTGGTTCCGACCTCACTGCTCTGGCTAAAGATGCTGCGCTTGGTCCTATACGGGGTAATTTAAAACGTTACTTACTTAGTAACTTACCCATGTTTCCTTTCCTCTAAAAATTGTTATATTATTTGCACAGGCCTAAATTCTGACCAGGTCAAAAGTTTGGATTTGAGCAAACTTCGAAGTATCAGCTTCAAAGACTTTCAAAATTCTCTAAAGAAAATTCGACCTAGTGTATCTCCCTTGACCTTGGCCAGTTTTGATTGCTGGAATGCCGAGTTTGGTGATGTTAGTACGTGCTAAGGCTCCATTAGACTAAATTTTGTGCCATAATTTTGTAGGCGAGATTTAATTTGATCGATCTCACTACTATATGTGACGGACTTCACTTTCACCTAAGGCGAATAGAGATCTAAATGACTTAACTATAACAATCTCTCTTCACCTAAGCTTTCACGTTTCACAAATCAATCATCTTTCAAAAATCCGTTGTTCTTGATAACGGTATGGCTGGATTTACCCCTGCCTAACATTTCATTCAATCTTTGGTTATTAGAATAAATCGAAACGCTTGAGTAATGTAATGTAAGGTTATCGGAGTCAAGGAAGGATTTATGTTGATTATGATCTTATGTCATGTCAGTGGCGTTTCATTGG
>JAQIWD010000709.1:0-17704 GCA_034694825.1 Anurida granaria
TTGGAATAACCTCTTACGAGTAGGCTGTAAGTTTTCGTAGAGAACTTTCTATATAGCATTCCACATCGCAACTTTAAAAATGCATCACTATCCATTTGGACTTGACTTTCTCTCGCGTGAGTGATGGTAGTGATTTCTGTGAGAGCCTCGTCCATGCATGCAAAGGGGAATGACAGACAACACGGAAGAATTGCCGAGCGGAATACATTTGCTGACGAAAGTGCTCCTTTTTCCATAAACTTTCTTTTCTCATAGTACAATTTGAGTAGTAGTGTCATTGCATCCTGAATTTACGTTTTGGTTCTACGTGGTTATAACTACGGTAGTGCAGAAATGAGAAATCAATTATTCCCTTACCTGTTTCCTCTCCTTGTAGTATGCCTGTCTTCTTTTTAATTTTGAGCCACGCCGCTTCCCTTCCAAATCAAAACAGTCTCCGGTCCTTGACGTTGGGATTCTAGAAAAAAGTGTCCTCATTAGTTTCTCATTAAATTTGTAATTGATGTTAAGTGAGGTTTGCGTGTAAGGCAGCGTCTCTGAGGTACAAGGGAAATGGATGGGCTTGCCGCATTTCATGAATATGCCCAAGATAACTCTCCATCTAATACACCAAAGGGAGAAAAAGTTCGACTTTCTCCCTAACGACTTTTTATGAGCCCATTCTTCACTTTTCCCTTCGAGCAGCGGTCTCTTTAATGACGTAGATTGAGAAGGAATTCTCTATTAGAAGAGACTCTTAGGAGGGGAAAGCTCCAGCCCATTTTCTCCGTTCACAAATAATCAATCACACATTTCTGGCGTTCCTTAAATTTTCCCAAAATCAAGGAGGGATGGAAGGGTAATTTAGGTCGGAGGAACCTACAATTTGAGATACTTCAGTTTTGTCTTTCTTGGTTAGAAACCGAGCTAAAAGTGCTCCTCTACTCAGCTTACGCAGTTCAAACACGTTCATAGTCTAGAAACTAGGGAAAAAAACTATAGATGTTTTTTGAAATTCATGAACGTTTGCTTTGAAAAATCCGTTCGTTTACATGCCAGTTGACCTCGCCGTTATCGAGTAGACTCGTGAACTTGAATTTTGGCAATGAGTTAATATAGTTCGTGAAGGTCAATTAGCCGTCTCTCCATTCAATCCTTCATTGTTAACAGTTCTAATAAAATCGTCTAGAACTTTCTCTTATGTTCTTGTTCCTGCAGACAAATTTACTCGGTCCCCCTCAAGGAATAAAGAAACGCGTGTGCTCCGTTTTTAGCTGTGACCTCACGTTGCAAAGATATGATTAGCCAAAAGTCAAAATAATTTATCCAGATTTCTAAAATCATTTGGCATTTGGATAGCTATATCTCCGCAACCACAGCTTGTACTGAAAATGCAAATGCACCATTGGATTCCGCATCAAAACCCCAATTGGGTTGACCTATCCTGTAAAAATTTGAGAACCTTTGGTATGTGAAATAAGGAATTTCATGAAAAATACGGAATTTTGGGGAAACTGCTGTCATTCGCGCATGTGCAATAAAAAAATGTTTTTAAACTTCCATAGGCTAGGTTTCACATAAGTTTTCCAGTGACATATTACTTTGAGTTTTCCGTTTACTGGATCAGCCTACACAAGGGGGGACAATACATATTTGGCGCCCTGTTACACGCGTGTGGAAACGACGTATTCAGGACTCCCGTTCTTGACAACTTCCCGCCGGAAATAGAATATTTCTGGTTTAAAAGTTTGTTTTATAAATAAATCATTTGGTTTCTTATAGGAATATGACAGTAGTGCTAGCTCAGATTCAGGAAGGAATCCAGACGGGTCTGGCTGTCCAAAGGGGCCAGCTCCAGGCCCCTTTGGACAGCCAGACCTGCCTTGCCATGAGGTGCGATTTTTCATTATCAGTGAAAGGATATTACCGCATTTCTTAACTTGGAACATGGAATTCCTCTGCCCGCCATCGATTGTTAAGTCTCCAATGGACAGCCAATTGGCAGACAATAAACTACCTCGAAAAGTTGATGAAATCATTTTGGTGAGGTATTTTAGGCATCATTGCGCTGGTGGTGGTGAGATAGGGAGTCCTCCGAGTGCCAGAAAAAGTCCAAAGCCTCAACGGAAATTAACAATTGGTATACCTTCAATTTTTTTTTGCAAATGACATTTGCTCCTGTATTTTGTATTCCAAAAAAAATCGATATGCGGGGCACTCCTCAATTTGAAGAGAAGATAAATCAATTGGGGTGTTTAAATATTCTATTTATAGCACATTTTTCAGTACGTTGAAATGGAGCGCAAACTAAATCTGTTTGATCGTACAAAATTAGGACGCGGAAGGTTCGATTCTGATAACGAGAACGTTTGGGTTTTTCCCCTCGGGTTGTTTACGATGAAAATAATATTTAGTCCTTCCATTCAGCCATACTTTCTTCAAAAGTTTTACTTTTACTACATCAAGGATTCCAGGAATCGTATCGTCTTTCATTAAAAACTCAACTTTGATTCCATTGAGCTCGCTACGCATTTGGGTCCAGGAGTTTAATTTTCATTAAACTTTAATCTGGCATCCAAATCACGTCGTCATTCATTAAAAACTCTACTCTAAAAGATCAAACTGCCAGTACGCATTTGCCAAACTTAGTATTCGTAGAAAATGGAAGAAAAGTAGACAAGTTTCAATGACAGTTAAAAATGTGCTTACGTTTCGTTGGCGTTGAGTGATTTTTGACTGCTATATAATCCTTTGACAGTTTTTCGTAGACTTGGGTTATCTTCTGGAATTGAGCTCTGATTGGATTGTTCTTCTGATTCTGATTGTGACTGATATTCCGCTTCTGCATCCCACTTTCTCCTTTCCTCCTCAGAATCCGGGCATTCACCACTTTCCTTTTGAACCAAAACTGAAGCGGCAGCACCTGGATGAAATTCCTACAAAAAATTTCAACCCTTAGACAAAATTGTTGTTTGTTGATTTATTGATGGATTTCGGGAACATGAACCTGGGTGGCGACATTGTCAATCTGATTTTACTTGACGCTTCTACAAACTGTAGGCTAAACGAGGCGTACAAAAATTATTTACAGAAATTGTACGTTTATTTTTCCGCCTGAACGGGTAACCGACATTTAAAAAAATTGATGAAAAAATTGAGTTTTGTGTCCCTCTTTTTTCTCAAATCTGATTTCTCAAACTTTTCAACATTTTTCTGATGCAAAAATCTCGCTTACATTGGATGGGAGCATGTGTTCGTGGAAATTTTCTGCACCTGCCGCCTTCTTTTCTACACCTGCAAAGTTCAGTGTCCCGTTCCAACATTCATCCTCATGCCCCTCCATACTTCCCAATTCAAATTGTGTAAAAGAGCGCCGCCTCAACTGCCAAATGCGGGAAAGTCTTTTCTTTCGATAGCAAGAACCATAGGGACGTTGGAAATCCTTCTGTTCTGCCCCCCTTTCGGTGGAATCATACGAATTCTCTTCTGTTATTGGAGTCATGGCAATGCTCCGCACATGCACTTGTGGCTCCACTTCAATTTTTAAAATTCCCGCTAATAAACACTCGAGTGTTCCCTTTCCACTCATTTTTAATTCAGGCACCAGCACAGGGTGGTAGTTTGACTGAGAACAAAAATATCGGAATTCACTTTTTAAAAAAATATTCGTAGTTCGTCAATGATTTACTTAATTGGCATAAACTTTAGCGTTTTTCATTTTGTTCACCTGCACAAGAGTCAAGTTAAGTTTGGACTAAAACGCTAAAACCACTGGGAGGTAATTCGAAGAGTTTCTTATTAAAGAGAAAGTCATTATGGTATGGAAATTTGGAAACTTAGAGGATTAACCTTGATGGGATTTTTTCACTGGGATGTGAGCTTCACTGTTCGATTTCACAGACAGAAAATTTCGAATTGCCCTTGAATGAGTGGAAAATCCTTATCTGCATAAATCAGACGTAAAATGTACATAAGGTTGTAGGCCACTGGTGTCTTTAAATTTTTCTTGGTGGAAATTCTTTGATGTCTTTGATTTCAAATCAGAAAGTGTTGTCACGTTTTTATGAAATTTCAGTAAAAATAATTAGAATTTTAAAAAGTTGACAAAATTTAGTCGGAATTCCCGAATTTGTTAAAAAAAATTCGACTTTTAGATCTGTGGCGTTCTCTTCCACTTGAAAAAAGTAACGAGGGAGTCGTGGAAGTACCACTTCACTGGCGGCAGAAAACGTATAGCTATTAAAATTCCATGGAACCAACTAAAGTCCTTGATCCTTCTCCACCTCCCACCTCAACAGAAGTTCCTAATTGACTGACATTCTAAGGTAGTTGGAATTATGAGTCCTACAGAATTCATAAAGTGGATTGTGTTTCTCCTCTTACATTGTCACGATTTCATGATGATTGAAAGGTGAATAAAGTTTAAAGTTTAGCATCAAATGCACAGAAAGAGCCTCCAGTGGAATGGAAATAACGGAGACGGTGAGTCGAATAACAAAAAAGGAAAAAGGTTAGGAAAATTAACCACCTAACTTCTACTCACCTCTCCTTTCTCAATTAAGATGAAAGTGAAGAATTCGACTGGATTAATTCGGCCTCATTCTGATTCAGGAGAGGCAATAGGCCCATTCTCCGTACTCACTCCTGCCCTACCATAAATCCTTTCTGCTTAGTATCCTATCCCAAATGCCAAAACAACCAGCGCCATTTCCCCCATCAACGGGATGGAAACGACACGCCCCCCCCCCCATTTCCAGCAACCAGAAAAGAATTTCCAAGGAGAAAGTTGTCCGGACTTAATTATAATCGACAAAAGGGGATTTTTTAACCCTCTGTTACCCGGCACCTGAGGTGGATGGGGTTCAGTGCTCTTTTCCCATGCATTCATAGATGTCTGGAGAAATCGGAGTCAGAGCACTAGACAGACTTTCCTAATTTCTCTTTTGGGAATTTTCCACCAGCATGAAAGTTGGAAAGCATTAAGCACCATACGTCTGCAGGAACGGAAATGTTGTTCAATTTAGCATTAAGTTCACATCCGACTGCAATAAATAGAGGCCACACTTTTCCCAGGAGATGAAAATCTACATTCAATTCATGGCTACACAATCACAACTCCATTTCCGCCTTTCAGGCACAGTGTAGCGTCGCACAGTCCGCAAATTTCACGTCATACAAAATTCTGTCAGGTGTAGAAAGGGAGAAATTTTCCAAAGTCCCAATTACTACGCAAGGTCATGGACTCCAGGTGGAACGGAAGGAGGCAGAATTTAATTGACACGTTGGGGTAAATACAGTGATAAGGTCTGGCATCTCCAGCGTGTTTTTTTCGGGAGTAAAGAACCGCAAGATTTAAGAAGCTAAAATTAAAACGTTCAGGCTACTAAAATATTTAAATTGTAATTACGTTGTGTTTCCGCCCACCGGAAGATTGTACTTGATAAACAAATTTTGTTTGTAAAAGTTGCAGCGTTTAAATACAATTTGGAAATCAACTGTACAATTTTCTTAGTTTTTACTGATATAAATGATGTCATGCAGAAATGTTTTTTGTGCATTGGTTACATCGGTTGTAAAGTATGGGTTTGACAGTTGAACAATTTTTGATTCAAGCCATGTACTGCTTAATCGATTTCCATGTCCCTTTTTGAAGTAGTCCGGTCTAGAAAGTATGGGAAAGTCTACTTTGTGGCATGTTCGTACTTTGGTAAATTTGTGGATAGGCAAAATAACCAAACACAAAAAAAGACGGACGAGGTTAATAATAAAACGCCTAAATGTCAATTCCTGACATTTTCCCTCGAAGGAAAGCCTTCACTTATCCAGTTTACCAAACTTAATTATATTGGCAGATGCAAGGATTAAGGCCATCAACTACTACGATTCTGGAAAGAATAAAGGAAACAATGGAGTTATCAAACTGGAGCTGAATTTTATGCAGACACATACGTCAGGCCAAAAAACTTTGCCAACCTCCACAATGCATTCAGCAGTCTTGCTTTTTTTAATGGAGGCATACTAGGTTCACTGCTTGCTGGAAATATAACCGAAATTGTCCGCCGCGGGAAAATGGATTTTGATTTGGTTTCTCCTAACTCCTGGATGATGGGAATGAAGGAAAAGGGAAATTGCCATAAAAGGGGCATTTGGAATTAGAGGTCTGGGATCGATGCTTTCGAATTGCCTTTATTCCCCCATCCGATTGCTTTCTCACGTGGAACCACAAAAGAGTCCAAATGCCTTCCTATACGATCACTCCGCCCGCCCGTCGGTGGCCCCATAGAAATACTCATAAAATGGACATGGTCCTGGAGTCTAAAAATGGATGAATGTGAAAAAAAGAGGGAGAAATTCATGTTATAATTGAAATCCGATTTGGGGAATATACAAGAATTCTTTCCAACCCGAGGCCATTGAAAAGGGCAGGGAGGGAAAGTAGGACAAAATCCATTTCTCCATCTTCTCTCAATAGTTTCTCCCGCTTTCTCCCTCATTTCCTCAACACTCCCTTATCTATCTGTGGTTCAAAGGCATCAGAAAAATACTTTCACCAAAAAATTCCAAATTCCTTTTCTGTTATCCAGTTCCAAATAAAATCGTCATCGCCGTTATTGCGAAAAGCAGTTTATGTGGAAAGTTTGCAAAAATAAAGGGGAAAAAACTTGTTTATATATATATTTAGCATCTCGCTGGGTTTTCGGACTAGGATTTGACTCTTTCCCATGTCTGTTATTAATTATTTTTAATTTTGCAATTTTGTGTTTAGTTATGATTTATTTTGTGATTCTTTCTGTGCGTGTTATTTATGTAACGTGGGCCAATTATGTAAGTTATGTCATTTATGTTATTTTTAGTTGTTTTCCTCGTAGTGCTGTTTGGAAACGTGGTTGATTCCGACCCGCCTCGTCTATATAAAAGGGTCAGGCCTGTCCATTGGAATCATCCCAGTGTTCAGAGGAGTAGAAATCTAAGTGGATTCTGCTGGAGATAAGTTCACCAACCTGCGACATGCGAACTGTTCTACTTCCCATTTGTTGTTTAGATTGTTGTGGATCATTGTTGAGACTATAGTTAAGGTTCCTTCGATCAATTAAATAAATGATTTATTCAAATATAAAGCGAGTTCATCCCTGCCTTTTCATTTCTTAGCTCATATTAGATTAAACCTAACTTAAAAGCTCGGATGTCCTATTGCAAACTAAATCCACTGCTCATCATAAAAATTTAACTAACTACCTTAACTACTAACCTAAAACTAACGCAATTACAAAATCAATTTTGATATTCTCATTCTCGAAATCCTGCAATGGTAGCAAATACTGGGTTGCCTATTTTATAAATTTTTTCCTTAAAAATTCATAAATCTGACATTAATTTAGACAGTTATGAATTAAACCAAAATCCTCAAAATTTGTACGCCAATTGAGCAACCTTAATGCGGTACTTGGTTCAAGATGGCGTAAATGGTTATTCCGACTCAAAAACACTTCATAATGTCACTTTTTGCCGTTTCTCTTAATGAAATAGGAAATAATGCACTATTGAGTAGAGCTGAACGGCTTTGAATTCTCTACCTATCGCATATTGTGCATATCACATATTGAAATAACTTTGGTGGTTTTATTTGCCCTAATTAACCCTAATTTCAAATTTGATTCACCCATGTTTCTGCTAGACGAAATTTTGCGATGATGGTCAATGCTGTTAAGCTATTGTCATGTTTTGTATTCAGTTAGCTTCACGAATTACAAGTACATACAACCTAGTTTAGGCAGCACGTTTCCATACCTTGCAAAGAACGGTAATCGGCTATAGATGCACAACAATTGTAATCCTATTCAAGAATTATGAGTGTGTATTTCATTTTATTGGAACCATGAAATGTTAGTCATGAAGAAATCCTTTAATCTTGCAGTTCTTTTGTGATTAACGAATTAGTTAAGTAATTAATTTTATTATACTAAAAGAGATTTATAATGTTCAATACATATATTTCGGTAGTTTTAGGCGACTGTGGATTGGAAATTAGGCATGTTTTACGCCGTATTGGAAAATTTTGCCTTCTCAAAAATTATGGCGTATTGTTACAAAAATAGGAGTACAGAGTCTCAAATGTGTGTCGTGACGTATGTTTTCAAAGTTTATGTCAAAACTGCAATATGAAAATATGAAAAATATTTGTTTATTGCGCAGGCTCAAATAACATCATTTATTTCCATCATAATATACAAGTGACAACATTAATTTGAAATACGAAATCATCACGTGTGTGAATCTAATTTTTTATTTTTCAATTATTTCGAATTAAAACTCATGAATCATGCTAACATATTATGGAAGAAAAATCATGTACCATGAAAAGTAGTCAGAATTAAAATTAGAAATTAAGTTATTAAAAAACTTAAAAAACAATACATATTTGACAGTATGTGGTTGGCGGTCACAAAAAAGTACACGCATTGTATTCAGATAACGTTATTGGAATAAAGAACCGCATTAGAAGACTAGGAATTTGAATTTACAGAAAACCCCTTTAAATTGGGACCATTTATAACCCTCAAGTAATTTAGGTTGACAAAAGAATTCCTTCCAAGGGTACAGTACTCTGTTCCTTACCCTTTTCTCTAAACAAAACTTGTGCACACAAGTTCAAAAGACAGAAGGTATTTGCCAAAGGCTTTATCAATTCCAGTCTCCATGTTTTTAAAATAGAAAAGTAATAACTTTATTCCGATTTTAGTCAAAGCCTTTGCTTGTACCGAGGGGACACCACACTGCGCATTTCTTGGACTATTGGTTAATTTTTCAAGTAACTTACAGAACATTTTATATTTTCGAAATGGAGCATCTTCCCAACGAGGTTTGTTTTTCTTCGCAATCTCTAAAGTAGTAAAGTTAATAATTTAATAATGCTTAGACAAATACACAAATATTTAGCAAAGTATTTCAAACATATCCGCATTCAATTTTTTTTACATTAATACGAGTACCTTATTGTTTTTCTTTTTTAGATTTTGGAAAAAATCCTCTTCGCGGCGAAAGGCGCAAAATGTATTGGAAATTTTCGGTTAGTGAATAGTAAATGGAATTTCTTTGCTACAAAAGCCATCAAGCCTTGGATTCCTGCCATTGAATGTTTCAAAAATGCGGAGCTCCTGGATTTTTTCCAGTCAATTAAAAACCGCGGTGGCGAATCCCTCATTTCAAAATTTCATTTTAGTTTTGGCAGGGAGGAGGACGAGTGGGAAGATTTAAGTTTGCTCTTCACTCTCCATGGTCACCACATCCGACACTTGAACTTATATTATGGGATATCGTTTCAAAAATTCCGAGCTAGCCTCTGTCTTCTTCAGCATGTAAATTTTTTAACACACTTGTGTATTTCTGCAAGCTTTTATGAGTCCACGATGGATGACACAGATTTAGCCCAACTTCCAAACCTCTTCCCTACCACATTTCCACATTTGGTCTTTATGGAATTTGGAATAACCGAAACATTTAGCAATGAAACTCCTTTTTGGGAGCCAAACCTCATCGCCGCATTCCTTGCACGATGTCCAAAATTGACAAGGGTTCGGCTTCGTATCCATGCTGGGAATACTCCGCTAAGCCACGTCTTGGATTTACTCTCAACTGTAAAACAGGTTCGGGTCCCTCTTAATGAATTTCCAAAAAATAACACATTTTCTCCAAAAATTGGCATAATTCTTCCAAGAAATTGCGTTTTTTTGAAGAAATATGCCATCTTTTTTGCAGAAATTGTTTTTTGAAGTTAGTATTTATTGTCCAACAGGTTCCATCCTTGGCTTTGAGAATGTGCTGCCCATATCCAATTGATACGGAGTTGTTGCCAGAAACATTGCCCAAGCTAACTGAGCTAGAAATATGGCTCGGAAAAAGTGATGTGGGCTATCCACAGTTTGTTTCTAACGTCTTGTTGTGGCTTGAATATCAGTCGGAAACCCTAAAATCTCTGAAGCTGGTCCTCTTTTCCAATCTCGGAAGCGTCAAACTACCCGCATTGAAAGTACTAAAGTGGTTGAGCCTTAATTTCCAGGACCAGTGCAAACTCTCGACCTTTGTACCATTCCGTACTGAACAGTTTCCTGTTGTAGAGACCATAAAACTTGAAGGCTACAGCGATGGATTTGGAATATTTGATCCAACCAACCCTTTTCCAACCGTTGTAAAGTTTGCATTCAAAACGATGCTCCTTGTGGATCTTCCAACACAAGTTCGATGGGATTTAATATTCTGTTCCGTGAAATCATTGACGTTGTCTAACCATTCGTCAGCTCAACTTAAACCATTCATCCACCAAATGACATGGGTTGAAGAGCTGAACTTTGGTCCTCTCATTGGTGACCATTTAGAAGGCGTTGAAGACGGAAAACAAATCCAAAAGGTTCTAGCTGGAATCGGGGAAGATGCAACAACGTCACTTGCAAACTTTACTAGTAAGAAAAAACTGTATTTCCTTACGCTCCGATGTCTAAAAGGTCCTGAAATATTTTACGTTTTACTCGATCTAGGGCTCCAACATCTCCAATTTAAATCTCCATCCGTTCTGCCAACTCTGCTTCATTTTGCAAAGCACGGTGGAATGAATTCATTGGCCACTTTGTTCTATGGTCGTTATATGTTTGGCAACAAGGAAGTAGCTACTGAGAACGGTTCCAGTTTATTCCTTCAGTTTGCAAGAATTGAAATTTCTCCCGCAGAAATAAAACTACTTCAGTCTTTCCACAAGGATGTCAGAGTCATCCCACGCTAGTTCTTGAACTCAAACTAAAAATTTAACCTGGAATCACTGAAATTTTATTTACATTTATTTTAATCGATTTCGTAATTTTAATACCGTTAGACAATTCTTCCGTAATTCTTATAAAACTGCATACTTTTATATACTTTGGTCATGACTCATGACATTCTTGAATTCTTTTTGCAATTTTCTGTTAGAATCCTTTTGCTCAAAAATATGATTTTGTTCGTTTGAATACGTCTGAAACTTAAAATTGTAAACATATAGTAATTATGATCAAATCATCAATATTTAAGCGAACTTTACGTAAGCTTCCATTTATTGGCGTACTTTCCCGTTCGATATGTCTGGATTCGAATGCTCCATTTCCCGGTTTGAACCCCAATGGGATTGAAATTGAGCGGAAATGGATGGCCGGGATTTGAGTGAAATTCGGTTTCAGATTGGGGCATTCCATGCGTTGGGGGTGGAAAGGTGGATCTCCTTTTATTAAGTAGCGGAGTTGCTTAACGCAAACGTTTTGTCTGCCGGTGTGTCTGTCCGTCCGTATGTTTGGCCTCTATAACTCAGGTACCATCTGGCCGATCTCGATTCTGTTTGCGGATATCGTTGTGGAGCTAATACAAAGGCTTTAAAACCGTATTCATTTTGACCCGAAGTGACCTCCTTTGGGGGGTCACCTCTTGGGGTCAACGATTTATATGACCGACAAGCGAAAAATTCCCTCTACAAAAGTTGTCCGTATCATCAAAATCAGCTTTTCGCATGGGGACGTTGACCTCAGGTCAAATCCCGAAAAATTTGAATTCGGGATGAAAAAATTTTTTTCATAACTTTTTACGAAACGCAAAGTTATGATGGTCCCGAAGTCATCCGTGACCTCTAATACCCCGAAAAACCAAAAAATCCGAATTTGGGTTTTCCTCAAAACTCATGGGGATGACAAATATGAGTTCCCGGGTCATATCCGAAACCCCCAATGACCAAAGTCTGAAAAAACCGAATTTGGGATGTTCCTGAAAACAACGGGATGACATTGGGGATCACAAACTAGAGTGGCTTGGTCCGTCGGAGGCCCCCACCTATATTTCTCCGCTACTTAGGTATACCCTACGGCTTTAGTCCGTTTTATGCTTCTGGGTCTTATGAGAAATGGCTCCCTTCCAAAAACGTACTTTTTCATTTTGATGATCCTCTTACATGCAAACTACCTTTCTACCCACTTCCGCCTCCACTACTAACACTGATAACAAGAACCAAACTTCCCTGCAAAAACTGGCCAAAGTATTATGAAAGAAGTGATACGGATATCACGGGCGATGAATTGAAGAAGATTCATAATATGGAGAATCCTATGTTTCTAAGACTTAAAGAATACATTCTAAAAAATAATCTTGGTAAATTATGGATTATCCTTTTCTTCTTACAGTCATCACGCCAAATCCCACTTTCTCCTTTCTTTGAGTTCTTTTTTTATTTGCCGAAAAACAGACTTAGCCCAGCCACAATTCGGAATTTCACCAGAATTTGAAAAGGATGTCTTTACTCATCCTGGATACTGAGGCTCTACTTAAGCCCAACATCAATCATCATCAGCAACAACAACAACCCCATTACTAGGGTAACATAATGGAAAGTCTCATCACTTTTCAGTAAATACGCAGATAGAGATGTGCTCTCAGCTTAAGTTTATCATGAAAACTCACATAAACACACGTCGGGTCATGGTCGAATGGATGCTTCCATTATTGTCGAAAACAAAAAGAAAAGAAGCGTTGATCCTCGCTGTCATGATGCGCAGTAGGGTACAAAAACACGCCTCTGCATATGTCGGGTAATTTAAGTACAACTTTTGCTTCAAAATCCTTCGTGAAAGCGTCTCGGTTTCCTTCCTAATGGACATCCGCCAATTTTTCCAGCGAGTCTATTGTTCGGTTCTTGGGAAGAACGTTTTTAGACAAACAATTTTTTTACTGGCAGTTCCACATCATCAAAAAAATTGAAAAATCGGAGAAACACGAGAACGTCCATACGCGGGCTGTTAAGCAACCAGGCTCGCATTTCCAGACACTTTTTACGAAGACGTTTTACAAGTCTAAGAATCTGACTTTACTGCGGCCTTACCTTGCACTCTTCAACCGGAAATGTTGACCACAATTCTTCCTTTTTATTGTCAAAAAACAGTTTTTAGAATTCAGGGTTGGAGAACTTCCGTTTAAAATTGTGATGAACTTTAAGTAAAACTTAACTCATTTGAGGTTTTAAAAGGTTGATTGAGTTTCAAATGGGGACAATAAAAATGTTTGTGAGGCTAAAGGCTAAAAAGGAACTTTTTGATGAAATGTGAATTGACGAGACAATAAGGTTGAGTTCAATGTTGCCATTTTGGGGAAACCAATTAGTATGTGACTAGAGAAAGTGTTTGCAGAGTGAAAGTCAGGAAGAGAGTGAGTGAAAGTTTTCCCGTTAGCTTTTTATACTCCCTAGAGTCCCGCTTGCATTGGATGCCTCAATAACAATTTTGGAGACGAGGAAAATTCCATGAAATTGGGTATAAAAGAGAGGAATAAAGGTAGGAGGATTTGGTATAACGCTCTTCTTTTCATAGTCCCGCTGGGGGGATGAATCTCCGAATTATGCAAATTTGGTTCTGGAAGTTTTTGCCAACTCCAATTTCAAAGTTTCACCCAGTACCAAGAAGAAGAAACGGAAACAACAACTTAAGAAGCTTTGAATCTGATGAGTTTTGTTCTATTCCTTACTAAAAAGTACAAATTCCTTCTTATGAAAAACAAGTCAAAGTAAAAATCAATTCGAAACTTTCCAGCTTCCAAGTCCTGTGATTCTTTGATAAAGTCAAGCGAAATTTACAACCAGAGATATTTGACGAGTGCCATTGAAAGTGACCATATGACAAAATTTTTTTGGATTTGGAAAAGGCGTTCATTTGCCAATGTTCTTTTGTACGTAATTTGAAAACGAGCAGAAACTGAGTGCGCCGCTTGAAAATTTAATCCAAAAGTTTAACAGATTCCCTTATCTCCTTCTTCATTCAACCCTACTTGGATTCAAACATTTTATGAAATTAATTATGAAAAGTCATTAGAAAGTTTATTTGTTTCTAAACTTATGGAATGAGTGAAGAAAGGTTAGTCGAGCGTAACGTTCTCGTGGTCCCTCCACTTTAAGAAACAAGTCACTCACTTCCGCTTCCTTCAAGGCTTGAAGCTTTCGAAAGTTTCGTGATCTCATTTCCAAGTTTGAACTTTCTTGTCATGCCCGTTTATGAGGAAAATACAATTTTTAAGAACTAAAATGTGAAAACTGACTGGAAAACGCGTAGTTGAATGTTTTAAAACCAAAACCCTGACTTCTTTAAACTGCTGCGACGTTTTCCAACAACTATGTGAAAAAAAACGCTATAATTGTTGTATTGTACTTACTACTAATGGAAAACGATTGTAAAGTAATGAATGTTTATCGACAAAATGTGTCGAGAAACCGCTGCTAACGTAACTTGCCGGTACCTTCTAGGGAAATAATTTCATGTAAAGCATAGGTTTATTAGCCAATAAATTACTCAATAGGTTAAATTGCAACCAATTTAAAATTGAATTGCAAAGTGGGAAGAGTTTTGTCCAAATTTTGCAAATGTTGGGTAGGCGTACGGTAGTAAAAATATAGCGATATAGCAGGTATTTATCCTATCGTGCTTGGAGGGATACCGGAAACACAAACTAATGGTACAAGAGAATCTTCATTTGACTTTCCCTTGTAGCTTCTGTGGTCTCTTGCCATGAAATTGAGGAATAGTGCAGGAGGGAATGAAGAAAGTGGCCACAGAAATAAATGCTTTCCCCATATTTGTACATTGACTAACAGAGAATAATCACTTCCCATTATTCTCTTTTTGGTAGATTTCAATCGAAACTCATTATTTATACTTACCATGACTTTGTAATTTCCGCGTCGCCTCTGGAGATGGCCATAGGGTCCTTCCTCTCCTAGAAAAATAAAAATGTACCAAAATTAATGGATGAACTAAATAGGAATTTTACCCCATGGAAAGAATGTTTACAAACATAAATCTAAATTCCGTTTTAGCAAAGAAGAGTTCCAAAATGGAAATTGGGACGCAGGAATAGGTGAACTGGCGGAAGGAAGCAAGTTGCGTATTACCGTAGGAACCTGGCATCCTCAGCCACATTGGATTCTGCCTGTATGCCGGTTGGAATTGGAAACCAGGTCCCATACAGTAATTGGACTCATACTCATCCATCCATGGACCTAGAATACAAAAGTTTAGGTAATTAGAACGGACCCCAGTAATTCTAGCCTAATTGAAAACAAATTAAATTTGAGTTTCTGGGAAAAGTAAATATTACCCCATTTTCTCCATTTCAGAACAAAGAAAAGGTAACACGCGCGTCGAAACCCCACTTTACCACTTTACAAAATGTGGAAAGTAAAGTAGGTGGACAAAACATTATTATGAGAAGCCTTTCAAAAATTTGAAATAACACATGGAAGTATAGTTTTTTGAACAATAGACAACTATTCTTCTACAAACTTATTATATACCGTTTGTTAGCAGCAAAATGAATGCACAAAAGTCCACAAACCTTCTTATTCCAAGTGTGCAATTTTATTGCCAGAGGTCCGATTTTGTTAGAACTGACAAACTTTCGCCCAACTGGCGTAAATCAAAAGCTCCTTTTCGTAATTGCCTAAGTTTTCTACCCATACAAAAATACGTTTGCCCTGTAATTGCAATTGCAATTTCGTTCCAATCACATAATCATTGCAATTGTTCCCCACTGACTTTCACGGGTGAAAGTAAGTGGTTCAAAGGCCTAACCTAACCTAGCCTACCTAACATACAAAAATTATTTTCTCTGTTCATACAAAAATACAAAATCCATATGTTTTCTACCCATACAAAAATACGTTTGCCCTGTAATTGCAATTGCAATCTCGTTCCAATCACATAATCATTGCAATTGTTCCCCACTGACTTTCACGGGTGAAAGTAAGTGGTTCAAAGGCGGGAATTCCAATAGGAAATAAAACGCTGCAAGCGGATTTTCCGGATATCGGTTAATGGGTGGTTGGATATGACCAGGGGACTCTTATTTGTCATCCCCGATATCATCCGGTGGTTTTTGGAGAAAACCCCGAATTCGGTTTTTTCGGTTTTTCGGAGTGTTAGAGGTCAAGGAAACGTCAGTTCCAAGAACAAGACAACAATTTAACTAGACCAGGATGTAACGCGACTACAATTGGCAGAAAAATATTGAGTATATGCACCTTGGTTGCGGAAAACATTCAGTGTTATGTTACCGTCGACTTCGGCGGGACCATGATAGCTTTGCGTTTCATGAAAAGTTTGGACAAAACTCCCCCCTCCACCCCTTCCCGAATTCGAATTTTTTGGGTTTTAACCCGGAAGGAAGTGAATGAGGTCAACATCCTCATGCCAAAAGTTCACTTTTGTAGAGGGAATTTTTTACTTTGTTGGTCATAAAAATCGTTGACCCCAAGAGGTGACCCCCCGAAGGAGGTCACATCGGGTCAAACTGAATACGGCGTTAAAGCCTTTGTACAAGCTCCACAACGAGATCCGCAAACGGATTTGAAACGGTCCGGAGTTCCTAAGTTATTGACGGCACAGGGGAACAGCGCGTTCCCATAAAGTCATAGCTACGTTCGACTTAATAAGAATTGGGCATTCAATTGATGCATTCAAATCTCTGCGCCATCCATTCCTGCTCTTCCGCAATCAGTAAACTGACGCAAAAGGATTCATGCTCTCTGACATTACGTAGTGGTGGGTTTCGCAGTCATGCTCTGAATTGTAAGTGCCTCCTTTTGAATTGAATGGAAATCATATTGAGCGGAATACCTTCACTCTCAGGCTTTTAGTAAACCCTGGCGCGCTTCTATGGTGATGCCGTAATGACTCTTCACTTTCTTTTCTAACATTCCACTTTGGACTCATAAAAGACTCTTTGAAAGAAAGGAAATAAGATCAACCAACCGGGTCTCATGGAACTTGGGTTTGATGTCTGGAGTGATTTGAGATTTAAAAGATCATCACCTCCGTAAGAGTTTTGGCAGGATTTCAATAAAGGAATCACAAAAGGCGTCCAACTTTTGAACAACCTCAAACTCCATAAGAATTTGATATTAAAACTTTCCTAGGATCGTAAGTTCGAAATGATGAGAATTTTGAGTGGTCGGGATTCAAGAGCGTCAACACCAAGTTGAGTACCCGCTCAAGTAGAGAAAGAAAAGACAAAAGACGTGTTTAAGTTTATGGGAAATGCGAAGTTCTCTACAGTTGATGGAAACAATGAATTTGGGAAGAGAAAGTAGAATTTCTCTCCTTCATAATTTATATTTCGAATTAACTTGGCATTGGCCAGAAGACGATTCTTGAGCGGCACCTCTAAAGCATGAATATTCCATTCAGGGAATATACTTTTTACCACTAATTACTCATAGGCAGGTGTAGTTAATGAGCACTTGAGTAAATTTAAACTAAAATTAAATTACAACACTCCAACCCAACGGAAAGACTTGTTTGGCGGTTCTGTAAACATTTTTGTCAGTTTAGGAAAATGTAAAATTATAATTTGCTTTACGTATTTCGTACAAGTGTACCAAAATGAATACGGATTCTGTAAAATAAAGGCGAGTTTTCCTATTAAAAAGCGGCCCAAATAATACCTATCACGATTTATTTACGTGCTTATGCTGATTATCTACAATGGAAATCCCAAAGATGAACTCATGAAAAAAGTTATCTAAGTAAAAAAAAAGGTAAAAAAAAAGTATTTTTTTTTAATTTTTTAAAATCTTAAAAATTAAGTAGCATTACAAATTACTTTTTCCAAACCCAAGTTCATTTGAAACATTCTTTTGTTGTCATTAATTTTCTGTGTTTCTGGCGAATTGTTTTCC
>JAQIWD010000710.1:0-17689 GCA_034694825.1 Anurida granaria
AGCACCAATTTTTGCTAAAATTGCTAAATAGCGCTATGAAATAGTTGTTAGCGCTAAAAATAACAACCCTGGTTTTTGCGTAACTTGTCCTGCCTAGTCGCACTTCGCAAGCCAAAATCCCCTTGCAAAATTCACAGAAATGCGAATCCGCATTTTGAATTGAAAATTCTTACTTTACGAATAAATGTCATTCCTTTACCTGTCAAACCCATCATACTTTTGTCAAATTTTACTAAAAATTGTTCACAGGTTTCGAAGGAAAGTAAGAAATGAAGGATTAGCAGCATTAAATTATACTCAATCTACGAGTAACATTAGCGCTCGGATACCCCCCCCCCCCCTTCCTTTCCGTTAACCTTCATAACAATTCAATGCTACCCATCAACAGTTTACAACCCAAACCGGTTGGCTTTTTCTTCATTACATTTTGATTTGAAATTAAAGAACTAGTTGACTAGTTTCATTGAAATTGGGAAAATGACTAATTGGATTTTGATGTTTCCTCCTTATCTAAAGCATTCAGACAGAAAACTAGGCTGGAAACCAAAGAAAACGTGAAAGCCATGGCGAGTCCAAAGAAGCTCAAAGAGAAAGGAAAGGAAAATAGCAGGAAGAAAGTAAATCGATAATCTCATGAAACTTTCTCTCCTGTGCAGTAAAAACTGATTCCATCTAATACCAAAATGAAACCAACCAATGATTATTTATTACCCTGAAAAGATTCCGCTAGGATCCAAGCCTCCAACTTTTTCAGGAAAACATCCCCTTCTTTCTCATTTCCGCTCGTTAAGGCTTCCTCACTCAATCCTGACTTGCCAATTATGTGCAAAAACGAAAGGACACACCGAGTACGTCATTATTATTTGCAAAACGATTTCGTTCCCGGGTCAAAGTGCACTCCCAATTTCTACCTTTATACTCTGGATGAAAAAAATCTGGGGATTCACCTTGTACTTCCGTGATTTGTACTTGCGTCACCTTGAGCGTCAGTTGCGCTTAACCCAGCAGCCAAATCTCCTAGGATCCTAAAACCGTGTGGGTTACGAATGTTGGCTGTGAATGCAATCACTTTGACTTTCCTTTTTGTCACTAGACAAAAAGTGACCGAACTTCTATCGCTGCTTCTATTATAGAAAACAACTTGCCTGGATAACTCCTGGAGACTGACTGTACTTTTTCTAAACGTCCAACCTGACCTACTTTGCTCGTCGAGAAAAATTGACTCGTGTCTCCAAGGGGGGAAAAAGAGACAAGGGAATGGTTCATATTCCGCAACGGTTAAGTTATGAATTAGAAATTAACCAATTTCTTTTCCCTCTGCCTTACTTTTCCCTTACGCACGCTCAACAGGCCTGGGCTGGAAGGCCTGGAAGCGATGACGGTAAAACTGGAAAAGGAAAGTGACAGGCGAGAGGTAACTGGGACATCAATTTAGACCCCGCCCTCCAATCATCTCAATTGCCAGCACAAAAACATCCCGGAAATCTTTCAGGGAACGATGACTGCCAAACAGGAAATTCCAGTAGAACTTGCCGAATTATTAAAAAGGAATCAATATCCAGGGAAAAAAAAGTAGGAAAAACTCACTTTCTCCAGAAATGTCCTTGAGTTTCCCTTTGGCACAATTCCGGGTAGGTCGTAATTTACGATTCGCCCGCTTCAACTCTCGTCGTGACCTTCGATCCTTCCCATCACTCCTCCTGTCATTCTTCTTCTTTCCACCTTTCTGAGAATTCCGAGTACTCCGTCGACGAGCTTCAGCCTTGTTCCCTTTGGCAGAGGCTGATGACCTTCCAGCTTTCTTTTTAATCTTTTTCCCGGAACCTTTCGAGTCGAGGCTCAACTCCTCCTCATTCTCACGATCGGAATCATCCGAACTCTTCCGACGGCCCCCATCACCATCACTACTCCCATCACTATCACTATCCGACGACGACGAATTGTCCGAGTCATCACTCCTCCCACTATCATCCGATGAGATCGAGAAACTTGCCATAGACACATCACTATCATCCCCCTCACTTTCACCACTCGACTGGAGTCCATCATCAAGGTCACTCACGGATTTCCCCACAAGGCTCCCGACCAAGCTACGACGTTCCCTTAAAGTCCTCTTCCCAACCTTACGCCCTTTGACCTCTTCACCCCACTTGTTATCCCTCTTGGATTTCTTGGTGCGGGGTGGTTGGGTAGTGTCACGTTTTACGGAACGGGCTGTAGAACCTTTCCGTTTCACCGGCGTCCTTTTCACTCCACTTTCACTTTGACCCCTTTGCTTCCTCCCTTCACACCCTTCTTCGCTTTCAACCGAGTCATCATCATCATCCCCTTTTGATCGCTTGACGCTTGACGCTGCAGAACTCTTCTCTTCTTCAGAATCACCTGAGAGAGAACCCTCAGAGTCCGAATGTAGTTCCAGGCCCCCTTCCCCTCCTCCTTCTTCCAGTTCCTCTTCTTCCTCAATTTCAAAATCCACATCAACTTCCGCCGAGGGACGTCGAAGTCTCCGTCCCTTCCCTTTCTTGCCTTCTCTCGGGGTCGTCGTGGACTTGATTTTAGCCCAAAGTCCTCCACGTCTTGATTTGATAGTCGTAGGATTTGCAGAGAGATCATCAAGGAACGAATCACAAGTTGCCCAGAATTCATCCAGGTTGTCAATGGCGGGGACGCGTTTGGACTCATTCTGGGCTGCGTAAGAAGTTGAAGGGACTGGGACCGGAACTACTGAGATTTCACTTTTGATTGGTGGGCCTGGAAATGAGGGGCCTTTCTTGTCTTGTGGGACTCCAATGGGTGGGATCCATTTGTTCAATTTACTCGTAAACTTCTTACTACCGGAGCGTCGCTTGGGTGTTGGATTGACTACAGAGGATGTGATGATGGAAGCCACTGGAGAAATGGAATGTCCTGGAGACCGACGACTCAGGCTCAAATTCCCTTTAGACTCTTCTTCCTCATCTTGGAAGTCAAAGACGGAAGTCTTCGAGGAGTGATTGTAATTCTTGTACTTTTCAATCCCACCACTGCTCTGCTGTCCACGCGACTGCGTATGTTGCTGAGATGATGGGAAGGGGGGTGATTGGAGATGCTTATTTGCATTCTCTTGTTCAATCTGACTCAGGAGATTCGGAAATACTTGTTTCTTCTCAGCCTTGGTTCGGATTCGATTGAGAGAGTTTTCGGCATTGGGTGAGAGGGCTCCCTGGGCAGCTTGTCGCTCCACAAAGTTTGTTCGTTGGGTGATTCCAAATAGGCCTGGAGGATACGCTGCTCCGTCTCCACCACTTCCATAAACTTCTCCATTACTCTGCTGTTGGCTCATCCCAGTGAGAATACTCCCACTGCCACCTGAAGCTCCTGGAGAAAGTCCAGCTCCAGCTGGGGGTGGGGGAAGAGGATTGTGATACTTTTTCCCATGGAAATTCCATGTTTGACGATGATTAATTTTCTCCTTTTCCTGCTTCTCGTGGATTCTCGTCTCGAGTGAATTTCGTAACAAATTCAGAAGATTCTTTCTCTTCTCCCCCGTCTTTCCTCCACCCTTCCCATTCTTGGTGGGGCTCTTCCCAGTCTGTGGTGGGGTCGTCGTTGGTTTTGGCGTGGGTACGTTCAGGGGGGTTGGAAGGGTACTGGCCGGGGGTTGTGCTGGGTACTGGGATCCACCTGTCTGAGGAAGCTGTTGTGCCTGCTGCTGGGGATGCGGGGCAGGTGGTCTTGGCCCTGTAAGATGAGATGGATATGGATACCCACCAGGGAGTTGGTGTTGATTGGCTGCCATTGGATGCGGTGGAATGGGGCGGGGTTGCTGGAGATACGAATAGTAATGAGACTGGATCTGATTCGGCGCAGTGTGCGGACTCCGAGTGCCCAATTGGGAAGGTGGGTAGTGGGGATTGGTGGGGTAATTACTGGGTTGGGCTCCGGGATGACTATTCCCATAGTGCTGCTGCTGCTGGGCATACGGATGCGTAAGAGGGTACCCACTGGGCGCCTGTTGCCTAGGTTGCGGCGTCGCCCCAGGCTGGGGCGGGCGTGGCGCCAGGGACTGCGCCGGTGGCCCTTGAGTCTCCATGGTAAGATGTGAGGGGTAGTACTGGGGGTAGCCCGTATAAGGCGAAGGTTGGGAGACATTCGGTGGTGGATGGCCATAAAGGTGCGACGCCGTTCCCTTCCCACCACCGCCGCCATGATTTTGTTGGTACGCCGTCGCCGCCGAGGGCTGAGATGTCGCCGGCTGCTGTTGCACTTGGCCCTCGTGGTTTCCGACTCCACCGCTCTTCCGACTGTGATTTCCAACTGAATTCTGATTAGACGAAGGAGCTGCTGAGGTAGTTTGACTGTTGGTCGTAGGTCCCGAGGGTTGTTGTGACTGTGGTTGTGTTGGTAAATGCCCTGTTGATGCTCCATAATAGTACGAGTGCGGACTCTGTCCAGGTCCAGGTCCAGACTGTTGAATGTGGTACGAAGCGTAAGGGTGGGGATGGTAGGGATGATGGTGCTGCTGGAGTTGTCCAGCTTGCTGGACCTGGTTGTGATGGTGGTAAGCCCCAAGACCAAAATTTGGCTGAGGTGGATTGTAAGGTGGGATCACAGAGGAGGGTCGCGACGGTTGCTGCTGCTGCTGCTGTTGGGAATTGTTGATGGTCGTACCGGAAGAAGACGCTGGAGGTGGTGGTTGACCACTAGAAGAACTTTGATTTGAACTACTGGAAGGGTTTGGGGTTGATTGGAAATTATGAGATCCTGTTGCTTGTGGAGGCGGGGCCGTGGGGATACCTGGAGGTCGATAGGGACTCTGTTGGTGGAGGTAGTGGTGGTGACTGTAAATCTTGGAGGGGTCAATCTGAGGGGTTGCTCCTCCTCCCGGAATGTTTAGGACTGGAGTCCCAAGGTGGTAGTGTCCAGCAAATAAGTGGTGACTCTGTGACACTGGATACCCACCACCCATTTGTTGGGCCTGTTGTGGGGGTTGCGCTGCTGCGACGGATTCAGCGTTGTTGTTATGCTGTGGAGGTGGCTGCTGGGGATTGTGATGACTTGAGTTACTCCCAGGTCTGCTCCCACCCACTTCTTTTTCCTTGTCCCTCCCCGTTGTTGAATTTGCGGGAGCCGCGCTGTTACTTGTCACGATGCTGTTCTTCCCACCGCCGCCGCCGTTGGCCGTAGGCGTTGATGCCCCAGAAGAGGATCTCGTTCCACTTCCACCCGTAGAGTTTACGCAGTTACTACCACCACCACCTGTAGTAACGAGTCCTTGTGACGAAGACGACGCACCGCCGTCAGGGAGGTTATTATTAGTCGAAGAGTCAGCTGACTGTCGCACTGTTTTCACTGATAAGTCCAAAGGGGATTCTCGTCTGATGCCCATAGTGGGCCCACTAGGCTGCTGAGTCCCACCGTTCGCACTGCCACTCCGAGGTGAGGATGAGGAAAGTGCGTTGGCATTGGGGATATTGAGGACGCTGCTGGCAGGACTAGCTGGTGGGACACTACCAGCTGAGCCACCACGAAGGGTAAGATGATGCTCCCTGTCTCCTCTGCCAGGGCTTGGGCTACTTAATCCGTGACCTCCATTAGGACTTGGTCCATTCTTTGGAGATGAGGAGGATGCGGGTATCCGGAGTGTTGGGGAGACTGTATTGTACATTTGACTCAATGTGGCTCCCAGTCCCTCTTCGAATTTCATCCGGAGGGGATTATTCTGAAAACAAAAAAAAACACGCATTACTCCTCTCGTCGTCTTATTCCCGAATCCGGACAGGGGACGCCCGTTAACATAATTATCCAATTTCTGATTGAAATCAAACAATTCCTTCTTTCCTTCACTTTTTTTTTAATTCCAAAAACTCCTTAATCGCCCCCACAGCTGACACGCACCACCTTTCACATAACAATAATTTCAGGATAAAATACAGTTTCTGACCTAAATTGTAGAGAAAAGGAAGGTAAATGTAAAACAAAGCAGCTCTGCCTCGTTTTTTCAAAATGGGATAAACCACAAGAGTTCATTTTATGATCCCACGAGAACTAGAAACTCAAATTGACTTTTCCCATTTTATGATTCTTTAATAACCAAAACCAACACATTTAAAGTAACAAACCATCCGAAAGAGGTCAAACCCACGGGCTCACTTTTACGAGGGACGTCGTCACAAAATGTCATCCCATGATCCTCGCTAACCCACCACAACACAGCCACTTTTGGTACCAAATCCTTCCCGATCCGCCGCACTCACTGAAGCCAAACTAATAAATCCGAATTCGATTAAAATTAAATTCCGGGTGAGGAATCGGTAGGTAAGGAATCGATTTTCCGCGTCTATTGTCCAGAATGGAGGAACAGGAAATTATGACTTCCCTCTCCGTTTCCCTTCAGCACAGAAAAGAAGGAAACATTAAGTAAGAGAAATTTAAGAGCGAAACTCCCAGTGGTGGTGGAAGGGAAAATGAATACTGGAGGAGAAGACGCGGAGATGATGTTGACAAAAGTCGAAAGTTGGATCTTCCTGAGGGATTTTCTACGTGGTAGGAGGCAACCCAGAGAAGCAAGAGCTCATAGCATTACTCGTGGGATGTGAAGATGTGCATGTGACCGGTGGTGGTGGATGGTGAGGAAGAAGATGAGCCTGCTCCACCAACGCTGCAGAAAGAAGGAAGAAGAACGAACGATTCTCTCATCTCTCCTCCGAGAAGACTCGAAATAACAAATAAAAAAACTGAAACTGGGAGGAGATAACAGTAAAACAGAGTCAGTCACAGTGTTCAAAGGAGTCGCGGAAATAAGGAGTCTGGAGGAGTGCTTTCAAATATTCAAAAAGCGACTGGAGAAATCCTATTTGTCTTCCTCCACAATCTACACTTCATTTCCAGCACAACTTCCCTAAACTTCCGCCGAAAAAACTAAACTTTAGCTTCCTTTAACCAAAAGTAAAAACAAATAGAAACAATATAAAAGGTTTTCTCTCTTTTTGCAATGTCACTGTCCTCAATTCACTGATTTTGGCACAAAACACGCACAATGCCGTAAAAGACAAAAAAAAGTACTAACCATGCAAATGGATGCGAAATGGTAAAGGAGGGATGCCAAAAATGGAGTACAATGCAAAAATGTGCGAATTAGAAAACAATTGAGCAACGCAGAAAATATGTTCCGCAAGGCTTGATTTAAGGTTATCCTCAATGGAATGTTTTAAGTGCTTATTACATTACTTTGCAGATTATGAAACTCACTCTTGGAATCCCCAGGAATGACTGGGCTGGAAGTTGAATTTGCGACTCCTTTCCTCTCTCAATTCGTCACCAGGAGACATTAGAAACTGAAACCCACGCAATTTCTCTCTACTCATCATCACTCTTACTACAAAAAGGGAACGTTAATAATGTAACATCCTGTACGTAAAAACTAAAAACAATTCTGCGAATCTAAACAATTCTTTCTGAATAGCGAAAGGAATGAGTCAAATTAATTAAAACATCACCAAGGGACTCGCTCTTGCTACTCTGCACATGGACTCTGTATCCGAATTCCAAAGGATTTAAATCCTAGAAGCGCTCCTACGTTTTGAACCGAAATAATACAATCATGGAAGTTAAACAGAAATAATAAGGTCAAAGGGCTCCCACTGCAATTGCTCAACTCTTTCAATAATCCCATCTCACGAGTCCTAGATTTTCAACCCATCAGCATTCCTAGAGATGCCTAAGGCAATTGGGAATGAACGAAACTACCGGAAAGTGTCTCGTCTGCCTGTCAATCCACCAAAACAAGCGTCATGAACGAAGCAACCCATGCAATGCACCAACTACCAAATTTTCATTTTTTCAAAATTTTGTTGAAATCTTCGATATAAGACCACATTCAGGATTCAGAGAATGAGGGAGACACCAAACTTTGGCGATAGGAATCAACGTTAAGAGTAGAGGAAATGGAGAATCAAACGGCGTCAGAATTTGGCAAGTGCTTGCTTTTGCGAATTTGAGCATGCAAAACTCCTATAACCGCAACTCCCTTTCTTCTCCGTTTTCATTTTGATGTGAATTATGAACTTGTCAAGTTCAAGGTCGCTGATTCTCAGGCTCAAATTCCTATTGGATATGAATGCTTCTCTCCTACCAAGTCAACCACCATCACAGCCTAACCCTGCGAAAGCGATGCATCAATTCCCATTGTTTACCTAAAACAAACATAATGACAAATTAATAAGTGCGTATTGATTGAAGACGACCAGTTTTCCATTGATTCATTTACCTGTTGTGAGTTTTGGAGATGGAGTGATATCGGCAACGAAAGAGGAGTGAGGGATGCTGGAGTTCCTGAATTCTGACTTTGTGGATTTGAACTTGCCAGTGGCATGGGTAACCCTTGGAAAAAAGGACGCGTCCCTTCGAGTATATTCTTGTAATCCATCTGAATAAAAGAAAGAGACTCAAATTAGGAAATAAAGGGACAAGGGATACAAAAAATGGAATACAAAGTAGTACAAGGGGAAAGAAGGTTAAGAACAGGTATATCCAAATTCCAAGTTTAAATTGTACAAAGCCAGAAGGTAAAAAGAGAGACACTCAATAATGGACCAACTAACTCCAGTTCGTCTTAAGATTCTTCTCATCCCGTATCCCAGCAGAGAATATTCTCAAGACGGTGTAAATGGGAATGGAGGAACAGGCAAGAAGAGGGAGGTGAATGAACTTCAAAGAACCGAAATAAATACTAACAAACAAAACCAGTACCAAAAAACGTTTTTCGTGTGTAGTAGGAAGCAATTCAATTAGAAATTTAAATTCTCATAATTTCAAAGAGTAGCTTATTACTTAAGCCATAAATACTGAAAAAGGAACAACAGAGGTCCAAACGGAAGACAAAGACCTGCAAGGCTCCACAGCAAAATTTAGTCTTATTTTCAAAACTTTTAAACGACTTTCAAGTATCCTCAGGAACAAAATCCCAACTATCACATCTTCATTTTCTTACCAACATTTTTCGATTGGATGCAGATTCCAGGAAAGACAAACAGAAAAACGGTTGTGCTAACTAAAGTTACACCACTTGAGACTTTACTTTACTGAATTGTATTAAAAAGTTCTTGCATCTCTTGCAAAAAGTTCCTTCTGACTGATCCCATTACATTCCAGATTAAAAATAACATTAAGATGAACCAGGGAGGATAAAAATCAATAATTCATAACCCACCATTGTCTTTTATGAGACCAATAACCCTCTCTTCATCCTCCTAAGCCTTCGCCCTTCGCCGCGCCGCCACGGTTATATCTGCAGCATTGACAAATTGCAGGAACAATCCTTTGTTCTTGTGCTCATCTCCAAGATTCGCCTTTTTCAGCCATTTTACATGCAAGCGTCACTAGATTCACAATCACTCTTCACTCCACTACTCCACAAGAGGCAAGACCTTAGATTATCTTCCTAATCTTATAAGAGCCACAGTAGGTCACAGACAGCAAATAACAAAGGAGTAATTGTGTCTGGAGAAGGGAAAAGAACCATTTTCTTGGAGTAAGCAACTTAAAGAAACGCTGCTCGCGCTCACTTTCTTGCTCTCCAAGTGCATTACCCAGAAAATGGGAAATGGAGAAAGAATCCACCCGGAGTACTCTGCAGGCAGGCAGTAGTCTCAGCTCACAAATTTCTTAGCAACCAGCAGCCAACCTTTCAATTCCAGAAGCCCCAGCCCAAGACTTTTCCTTCTTTTCTAACTTCCATTTGGTGGAAACGATAATCAATAAATAACACCAAAAACTCACTTTTTCTAAGAAAACCGTTCAGGTTTCACTCCCCTGTAATAAGAATTAGAGCCTTTTATTATCCAAAATCCCACATTTCGGGGGGTTGACGATTATGGTTGATCTCAATGTCACAGTGGAAGCAGGGACAAAAAAGGACCCACGGACCGAACCTCTCCCAGAAACAACCAACCTGCTTCCAGAAGAGGGGGGACTTGGCCCTTAATTCCCTATCGAACCTAGCAGAGTTACGTAACGAGACTATAAAAACTGCTGAAGGGATCCCTCCTTCCCTTCAGCAGCCCTTAAAGTACAAACTTTGTATTCTTCTATTCTCATCATGATCTTCCAGTGGAACTCCATGGGGTTCTGGGGTTCTATCCAGGCTCTTCTGCCCTCATTTGCCCAAGAAGGGGCAGAAGCAGAAGGACTTGACTAAAGATGGGGAGGTTGACGCTGCTAGGAATGATTCTGGACTGGAAGAATCCAATTCCAGTCTTCCTGAAAAATGTTTCCAAGGAGTTAGGAACCTTTCCTCCCATTTTCCCCTCCACGGTATTAATCCACTTTCAGTCACCTCCACCACCACCACCGGCAGACACACCAGAAAGAAACTTACTTTCAAAAGAATACAAAAAAATCCGATCTTCTCTCAAACTTTTCTGCTGGAAAAGGAAGAAGAAATGGATTCCTATTCATCAAATTAATCATCAGATCGAAACAAACCCAGCAGACATCGGACTGCGGTGAAAGTCCAAAAAAAAAGATGAAACTGGCTCATATTTTAATCGTAACTTTCACTTCCAATTCACGACAAACAGAACGGAGTGCTGCATTGACACACGGCCAACATTGCTTTTACTACCAAGGACCAACAGTTTTAGAATCACTCATGATGGTTTTTTTAGCGGAATCTTCCCTGCATAGCATGATTACAGACATCAAGTGCTATTTTCATATTCCCATTATCATCTCCTTCAAGGTTCTTTTCTTGGGCTTGATGCAATCATCTCATCCGTACGTCCTCCATTCCATCTCAACCAACTCCTTTTTAACTCTTCATTTTCGTTACGTCACTAAACCTTCCTACGCTGCACAACCACCACCACTTCCACGCCCCCAAAACACTAATCTCTCCTCATCCTTTAGTGCAAAAAAAAAAAATGAATGCCAAAAATTCAATCCTGAGAGATCAAGAATTGCAAGCAATCCAACATTTCAACAGCCACTACCTTTCTTTGTCTCAAATTCCGCGTTGTAGCCAAATTTTTTGCACTTGAAATTTCAGGAGCAAAGCGGAAGGTTTTCCTGCCAATTTGGCCAAGTTTCGGCCACATTCAGGTATCTCTCAGAATGACATTCCTAATGACAAGGAATGAGAAAATAATGTGCAGCGATAAAAAGATAGAAAATCCCCGGAGTCTCCATATTCTTCATTGTTCTCTCTCAGCCACCTTTTATTCCCAAACACACCTGTCTCATTTTACCCCTCACAGGACCCCACTGGCAGGGAGTCACTGGCAGAGGTACAAAAATGAACATTTTGACCTCATATCCCTAGCTTTCACCCTACGCGTCCATGAATCTATCCTTTGACCTTAACCCTCCTCCTTGCGTCCCTTCTAATGATGGCCCCATCTTCCTGACTGACCTTGACCCTCCTCGTGTTTCCAAAGCCAAAGACAGAGTTGGGTTAACCACAAATGGCGCAATTCCTTGGGATAATGACACAACGTATCTTTTTCCCAGGGGGAAGATTCAGCACCAGGACCTCGCAGCAAGGGAAGAGGGGGAAACAAATAAAAAACAAATTGGTCAAACAATAGGGCATACTATCACCATTATAATCAGCCTCCAACATCTGCCAATTCGCAAGGGCCATAGCGGCCATCCTAGCCACGCACAAGCCAGAAGCGGATGGCGTCCTTCCTCCCTCCTTTCCCTTTCTTCCCGGATAGAATTTCATCAACCAAGTTTCACTATTTCAACAAAATCCTTCAACTACTACTGATGATGATTATTGATCGCTTCTCTTCCAGTTCCAAGAAAAGATGTTTTATAGCAGGGTTGTGTGCTAAAAAGCAGTGATGCTAAAAACGCGATGCTATAAGTGCTAAAAATGCTAAGTTTGAAATTCACATTTTTGCTAAAATTGCGAAAATGCTAAAAAATGACCAATTTTCCAACAAAAATGGCGGCAAAACTACCGAAATTCAAATTTAGTGTGTACTTTTCGGGGTGCTTTAATTTCTTTAATCTAGCGTTATTTGCTTTAATCTAGCGTTTTTAGCACCAATTTTTGCTAAAATTGCTAAATAGCGCTATGAAATAGTTGTTAGCGCTAAAAATAACAACCTTGTTTTATAGACACTTTTCCCGCATCCCACGCCATGTCTCTTCCTTGCTCATCTTTCTTCCTCAAAAACTATTCTTCCTTTGACAAAGTTTAATTAACAAATTCCAGGAATCACGAGTGTCAGTCAGATCAGTCAGAACTTGATGCGGCTTTTCTGTGCAACTTTCAGCAATCATCATTCGCCGTGTCCCTGTCACTCACACGCCTCATCTCTGCGCCCAAGGCCTTTCAATGGAAAACAAAAACAATACCCAATGTTGTAATACGGCGAGAAATGCAGACGAATAATCAGAATTCTCGCACTGCTCCTTAAAGTTATACAGTGAGCGTTGATAATTAAAAGGAAAGAACCCCTACCATGGAACCAGTTACATACAAAAGAAGGAGATAACTGTAATAATTAATTAATTAGCCATCAATGTCCCACTTTGGTATTCTGATTCTCTACCACCACCACCACCAACATACAATTTCCATCCGTAACAAAAGGATTTGAAAACATGTCTGGTTCTACTGCATAGGGAGAGCAGCTTTTGCCAAAATCTTCCTTCTTTTGAGTCTGTGGAAAGGAAAATTAGGTCACAGCCCAAGCACCCACCACCACCACTACTCCCAGCCGTAACTCGCAGCAGCCTTGCCAACAAAACGCAAGTCACTGAAATTAATATACGAGATGCTCCTCCATTTCAAATCCAAAGTGAACTCCTAAAAACATGTGTGCAGATTTTAAGGAAATCACCGATTCCGGCAATCGCTTAATCTCCGAAACCCATTTTAAGGAAAACTAATTTATTCAAAAGGATTGACACCATAAACTTTTTGGCCTTTTGAGTTATTCTTCTCCAAATTCATAATTCTACTTTTCAAAGAGGCAAAATCCAAGGAATCTTTGCAGGCACAAAGGAGATGTTAAAGTTTCACGTAATAATTCTAAAGCATCACGGATGATCGTGTTCTCTTTTTCACTTTGAAAATCCTCTTTCATCCGCATCTCGCTTCCTTTTTCATTTCCTTTTCGAAATATCTATGCAGGACTAAGAGGCAGGGCGCAGGGATGAGGTAGGAGGATGAAAGGAAGGTTAGCCGTATTGGTATTGTTATTCCCAAGCTTTAAGTTACAAGTGTCTACGCAATCTCCTAGAGCTCTCCAAGTCCTGTTCTATCCCCTTCTTTCCCTTGTCGTCCTATCATCTTGTTTACTCCGTCGGCTCTTAATTAGAGTTTCGGATCTTGTGCAAGAGGAAAAACAGGGAGAGAGATCATCCACTCCCTATGAACAACAAAGAAGAAGATGACAAACAATTCTGATTAGTAAAAGAATAATCAACTCACGGGAAGTGCAAGTGAGTGACTGATGCTTACTCCCTCTACGACAATAATTTGTCCAAAACCTAAAGAAAATCCTCCAAAAAACAATGAAAATCATCCTCTCTCATAGGAACTTTTCATTTCAGTATTCTCTTTCATCTTTATTTAAATCCTACTCTTTTAATTCAAGAAAAAATCTAACAACACGGCCAACGTTGAAACTAGACGACCCTGATCAGAGGATCGAACGATTCGATTCTAGGATCGGGATGTCTGGTTATGAAGGAGAAAGTGCACGGTAATTGTCCTCTAATCATTAAATCAGGATTCTCAGAAATTAAATGAGTTCCTAACGCCTGCGTCTCGCTCCCTGTGTAGTGTTGTCAATAAGGATCCCAAATTACATTAAACAGACTCACTCCATTATTCCAAACTTTCTGCGCAGGTGCCTTTGGATTTCATTTTGCCAATTTCCCATTGCATGATCCATCACTACATTTTATGCGTGAACGATATCTCGGTCTCGGTGTGTGGCTGGGCCTTGGTACTAAGATGCCATAAACTGGTGGGATGCTTTACGGTAAACTTTGTACGCACAAAATCCAACAAATCCCAAATTCATTTCATTATTAACAGGGCAGAGCACTCCAAATTTCATCCACTTTTCTCACCCGCACCTCAAAGGAAAGACAAAGGAAGAGGGCGTGCTGACAAGGGAGTAATGGAAGATTCACCAAAGATCCCTCCTATACCCACTCCATACCTTCACAACACTTTGGCAGCGGAGACAGACAAGACAGCAAGAGAGCAGATTGGAAGTGCTGAAAATAAAGCCAAATAACACGGGAAGAGAAAGGAATACAAAATCGCTTTCTTCCTCCTCTGTTTGTTCTTGAAGCGTCTTGCTTCATTCCTCCACCATTACAAAATCCTCCAAAAAGCCCAAAAAGACACGTTGGAAGAAGCTGGCAGAATTTGATCATTGACAGGACAGGGACAGGGAAAGAGCAAAGGGAAAGGAGATCAAAATGATGCTGTTGCGTCGTGTCAGTTTTTGCTGGGGAAAAGTGTAAGCATTACACAGGAAGGAATGGGAGTCGCCGCCAGAGCCAAACCTTCTAAAAATTCTATCCATGAACCGAAAAATGGGATCTCTCCCCTAAAATTCATCTCGTACGTCACCCTTTTGGTTTCTCCTACTTCCCTACTTCCCTTCCTCTATTCATTCATTCAATTAATCAAGGGCCTCGTTTTTGCACTAGGGAAGCTTACCACCAACTCCCAACGGGGTAAGTACGACTACAAACAGGAGCGCCAGTGACCATGGAGCAGGAGCAGGATAACGCTGTCATCCTTTTTCCAACAGATTACAGCCGCCAATAATATGCATCCTCACACAACAATGGGGGAGGGACAGATGGAACCAAGGCACCTAAGAACATCATCACACAAAGGGATAAAAACTTGATCCTCAAAATTCAGAAGAACTTTGCAGTTTTTAAGTGCATCCAGGGTAGGGCTCCTGGCCCAACAGTAGTGGGGAGCAGATGAAAGAAAAGATGATAAGTTTGAGAAAAGGTGGATCGATAAATTTAAGCATTATGGGAAGCCTAAGCGACTTCCTCCAAAAAATCAGCGTTGGCACTTTAGTAAAAGTAACGCAAGCTAAAAGTTGCATGCATATGCATTCATCCTAAAAGGGAATTGTGTGGAAGAATTTCAAACCTCCTGATTACGTGTCTCCTCAACGAAACGAGACTTCGCCATCCTTTCTTCTTGTGCTCTTCTTACGAACAAGACAAGAAGAATGAAGGAAGGAGATGTAGGAAACCAAGTGGGTTTTTTTGGGGAGTCGAAAGTAGCACACACAAAAGTACAATCCTACATGACTACCTTATACCTTAATTCGCATATCCTCCTTGGGCAATTTCAATCAGAGAATCTCTCAATTCATTCAGACACGACAAAAACAGGCACTTACACTTACACTTATTTTTCATCTCTCAGAAATGGATCAGCAGGAAGCTGAGCTTTTGCACCAACGAATCCCTACCTTGGAACTCATCATTTCCTGGCTCTTCTTCCCCGCACGCAGAACCCCGCATGCATGCCGCATCGATTATTTACCGACAAAACTGGAAAATTTGATCCCGTTAAGTTTACTCCATAAACCAAAGTTAATGTAAATTGATCATCATTTTAGTCCAAAGCACCTTACACATCTCTATGTTCGGGAGTAAATGCACATGCCAGGAAAACGACAAAGCCTTGTCTAAAAATCCCCACTGAAACGGAATTCGTTTAGAGTCCTTTGACTTCGATTTTTCTTTAGTTATTCATTAGTAGAACCCTCAAATCCAATTATCTGAAAAAGTAAAAGTTAAAGGATTAAATCACTCAAGAGGAGAAACGAGGGGCTTGGGCTCGTGGAAAACATGAGAACCGAGTACTGCATTGAAAATTTAAGTTTTAAGTTATTCTGAGGCATTTGAAAAGAACCGAGAAAGGGCGTCCCTGGGTGATGAATGCCTGCCGCCGCCGCTGGGTGAGTTGGAAAACGGAAATAACCCAAGTAGACTACGAATCCTCCGAATTTGAAGCTTCTTCCTCGTTCTCAAACAACCCAATGAACTTTTTAATATTTCCAGCTCACCCGTGTCCTCGGAGTCCCTCCATGGTTGGTGGAGAGAAAGAACCTTCATTCCCGATCCGAATGCAATAATACAAGTTAGTCTACAGGGAAAATGAAACGACAGGCAGAGACAGACTCTCTCTCCCGGGTAGAATGGCAATAATCATGGCGTTCTTTCTGCTCGTTTCATCAGGAAACCTTTACTCCGCTCCTGCACGTCCTTTCCCCCCTCCTCAACTTCCTTTGCTTTCACTTTGTGTGCAAACGGGAAACGCCACAAAACTCAACTAACTTATGGATTCACCACTACCGGTACTGGTGGCAGCAACAGCGGAAATTCCAACTAACGGATCCTAACTTTCTCCTCCTTTCAAGCACTCCCAGAGTCCAGACTTTGCCCAAATGTACAAAATCCGCCGGATTTGTAGAGCAATCTCTCAATTTGTAGGTCTAAATTTTACGGGAAAAGTAAACATCATTACTGGAAGTTGTCAAACACTCGATTCAAAATTTGCACGAAATAAGTTAAAATGGCATTGTACCTTGTCGGATTGATCGACAGACAGACAGACAGACAGGTAAAACGCAAAACCATTCATTTTTTGGCTCTTTCATTCCAAACGCTAAACGCTCTTCTAGGAGCACTCCCATTTTCAAGGACAAATTATAAATTCCACTTTCCCTTTTCGAGGTGTGAGCATTCGCGAATTGCAAATTGCGATAACGCGTAGTTATCATATCATTGAAAAAAAAAACCAAGTTTAATAACACTAGGGATACCAATTATAAATATATCCACACCTCTCCTATACTGGCCTGGGTGTCAACCTTCTTTCCATAATGACGACCTTCATGTGGAGGAAACATCAACGAAACGAATCAAATGTTTTATGGAAAGAGACAAGGGGATTTAACTCACTTACTCACTACGCTGTGAAAAGGCGAAAGAACAAAATCTGTGTAAATATGCGGAAAGGTTAATGAACCACCCACGGTCCCCACCTTGGCTATAACAATACGCCCGAGTAGGAGAGAATGGGTTAGAGATGGTTAGAAATGGACGGCTGGTGATAAAATGGTTTTTGTTTGATAAAAAACACGTATTAGTCAAACTGACAGAAGTCCCTGACTTCAGTTTTGGCTTCTTTTACTACCTGTCGAGGTGGAGATCCTTCTTCTGAATCTCCCATCATTCCACAAATAATCATCTCATTCTCGACTCGACCTTCTTTTCCCTTCTTTAGAATTCAGTTAAGTGCTGTATCGGTGTAAACCACTTCAAGATGAGGATTAAGAATAATGAAGGATCCCGAAATTAAAATATTTAAAACTTATTGTACTGTCAAATACATTTGCAAATTAGGACACTACGGGTAAATCAGAAGGTCGGAAAACAATGGGTTTCGACTTACCCCATAAAAGTACCTTAAGAATGGGCTTTATGGGTGTAAAGTAGCCCTAGTGAGGGAGATGCGAACTACATCTTCTCATCTGTTAACCCAGGGCAATGAGGGGCATCCGAGAAATAAGACGATTAATACCGGGTTACATGTCCACTCTTGAGAATCATCAGTGATGTCAAGACATTCGAAATTCGGTTTAACAGACCGTGGTCTTTTGGGTTTTTTAACTTTGGCTTCTGTCTTCAGAGTATT
>JAQIWD010000711.1:0-17654 GCA_034694825.1 Anurida granaria
TAGTTGTGCAAAATAGTTGTGCAAATTGGATGTGCAAACCGATGTGCAAACATCAGACCCTATACGGAACTTCAACCATTCCACTCCTTCTTAGATCCATTTCAGTAGAATTTAGCGACAAATCACAATTAATTGACCTTACTACGAAGAAAGTTCATGTTTCTTCCTGTGGGAGAAAGTTTGCATTCTCAGATCGCCATCTGTTGGAGGAAGGTGAATGGAATTTTGGTATCCACGTAATAGCCCGCCAAATGTAAATTTACCGAAGGAATCAGCAGTTGTTGACGGTTCAATTTTCAATTCATCAATTTTCAATTAATTCTGTCAATTAATTGGGGACAGGTGATAGAAGGAGTAAGTTCAAGTGGAATTCTGTTTTTGGTAAAAGTAATCAATAGGTTTCTACTGGAATCGGTTCTGTCACTGCAGTTGTGTTTGTAAAGTGGGTTCGTGCAAGTGGTAAGTCTAAGATTAATTACTTAAATTAAGATTAATTAACAACATGATTTGGAGTTAATTTTTGTGTTCTCATTTCAGCCCAAAATGTACAGTGACAATAACGACTGGAGTTACAATCAGGATGATCAGCAACAGCCTTACTACTTTTATCCAAATCAAGATGCTGGAGGGGGTCAGGTTCCGAATAACGCAGGAGGAGGATATGGTGGTGGTCATCAGAACATGTACGCTCCTCAGAACGTGTACCAGCCGCAGCCTCCGCAGCAGCAGCAACAAGCTCCACAAGGCTATTTTAATCCTATGCCCGGAATTCCTGGAATGGAAGGCATGAATCCCGTCTTTACAAATTTTGCCAAGCAGTATGGAGAGACACTGGTTGGACAGGGAAGGGAGATGATGGATCAGAAACTTCAGAAGTTTGTCATCTTGTCAAAACTAAAATATTACTTTGCAGTTGACACGGCCTACGTCCTGAAGAAGATGGGGCTACTCTTCTTCCCTTTTACGCATAAGGTTTGTCCTTATGATTTAAAAGAGACTCATCCCCAATGATTGATTGCATACTGTTTGATTACTGACAGGATTGGTCCATAAGGTTTGACAAGAATGAAGATGATGCAGTCCAGCCGCGGTTTGAAGTCAACACTCCGGACTTGTATATCCCTCTGATGGGGTTCATTACCTACATTTTAGTGGCAGGGGTTTGTTTGGGGATGCAGCAGAAGTGAGTTCTGAAACCCTGCTTAACTTTCTTCATCGCTGAAAATAAACTGACCACGGCTGGTTTTCTAGGTTTTCACCAGAACTGCTCGGAATTCAGGCGAGTTCAGCGCTGGGATGGCTCCTACTGGAACTGATGATATTCACTGGTTCTACCTACGTTATTCAAACGGATCTGAAAGTTTTCGACCTATTGGCTTTCTGCACTTATAAATTCGTTGGGTAAGGCACTGAAAGTGAAAGTCCAGGAGCTGGAACAGTGTTTGGTAAATCGCTGAAGTTGATTTTACTTGATCGTTCTAGGATGATTTTTGTCCTTATCGTCTCGGCCTTCGGTGGGAAGACAGGATTTTACTTTTCTCTTTTATACACAAGTTTCTCACTGGTCGTCTTCTTGGTAAGCTAATTCCATTTTCTGTAGCCAAGATTTCGGATTAACTAAACATAATTTTTTAAATCAAACAGTTCCGGACTCTCAAGGTGCAAATCTACAGTGTCACTTCCCATGAGCACGTCGTTGGTGGGAATAAGCGCCGTCTCTACCTCCTTCTGTCGCTGGCTGGCTTCCAGCCACTGATGATGTGGTGGCTAACTTATCATCTAACGAAATCCTAACGGAATTTCCTACAAACAATGGATTTTCTGTTGTGTTAATTTAATTTACCTGTCTTGGAGTTTATCACAATTATTTATTTTTACCAAAGGTAAAAAATTAAACTCAAATTCTCTACATTTGTTCAATTCCTTAATTAATTACTCTCCGCGCTCTTCATAAATCAACTCGAGCACCCAGCAATGGAATGTCTTCCAGTTCTGTCTTGAGGCAAAGAAATTCTCCGGTAACACACATGATGGCTACAGCCACCACAGTCAGGACCCACCAAGACACAGTAAGAGGTAGAGAGGCATTGTAGATCCAGCAAATGAGTACGTGGATTACGTAAGCAGTTATCGAAAAATCCAGGCACTGCTTTGTCCGCCTCACAATTTTCCATAACGCCACGGACCTGTGAAATTGATTAATCATAATCCTTAAATGTTGGATCAAGAAAGCAAAAGCAACCAGGATTTCTGTTCTCGAGCCTTAGAGAAAGTTAGCATCAATCAATGGTGCTGGTTATTACCCGCATAGTGCTGTGAGGGTATAGCAGACTGTGGTCAGTACTCCGTGTCTATCAGCAAAGTTGATGGCCTATGAATTACCAAAAAATACGTTAATGGACTTTACAAATTTTTACACAATTATTTCGTTTATGACTTATTTGCAATAAATTCCTAAAATCGGTTAGCTAAAACAGCCACCATTTCTTCGTACTTCACTAACCTTGTAATAGAATATATTTCCAAGCGTACATTCAGTTCCAGTAAGAATAGATCCGATAATTAATAATACTCCAAAGGAAAAATACAGGGAGCTTTGTACAGCCACTATTTGGGATATGATTAGCGTAGGATCCCAAACCGTGAATCGAAAGCTTCCCGTCATTCGGTCAGCAGCGGCACGGTGATAGCGTTGCTGGACCTGGATCTATATTACAACCGATATTCCTGGAAATAAGCAAAATTGGGTAAGAACAAGAACATTCAAAAGAACTTCTTTCTGTCACTTCAGTAAAACATGAACTTACGTGTAAATACTTGAGAATGCATGTCAGTTTCACTTATCCTTTCCTATTACCATATTCTTTAACGATCCCGACCACAGAACATGTTCAAACTTGAACCAAATCACTAAATTACTTTGATTGATTGTTTTGGCCTTTGAATAATTAATTCCTCCGAGTCAGCTGTTTGATAAATTTAGGAGAATGAAGTTTAAATTTCGCGAAATTTTTTTTCACTTGGCAGTTTTGCTGGAACATTAGAAAGAATTTGCGAGAAAATTCTCAAATTGCAAAAATCCGTCAAAGTAACTGGAGAAAGTTATTTTTATTGCAAAAGCGTCATAAGTTTCCGTGATTATAAGTTTTTTTGGCTTCTGCTTCTGTCCTTGTGTCATGTTCGTTCTTCAGGAGGTAAGAAATCCAGTTGGATTTTGCGTTTGCCATTTGCAAGCGTCTCTGCCTGAAAATTTTGAAAGAATTTTAAAATTTTGCTCAAAATGGTCCCATTTCCGTGTTCTTTAAACCTTACACATGTCATCGATTGTTTTCTTTGCTACCCAACTCAACTCGGTCTGTGCCAACTTGGAAGAAGCGTAGCTGCAGGCGACATCCCCTTCTCGTCGGCCAGTGATTTCGTAAGGAATGGGTTTTCCAGCAGCCTTTTCATATGATGCCAACACTTCCAGGACAGAGGAGCCATTTCCGGTTCCCAGATTGTAGGGCTTGAAACCATAGAAACTGGAGTCTTCCAATTTCTTCAGGGCGGCCACGTGCCCTGTGGCCAAATCCATGACATGGATATAGTCCCTAACTCCAGTCCCATCCACGGTCTCGTAATCGTTGCCAAATACCCTTAGTACCTTCCTCCTTCCAACTGCCACTTGGGCAATGTAAGGCATCAAATTATTTGGGACGCCTAGTGGATCCTCTCCAATTTCTCCAGAAGGATGAGCACCCACTGGATTAAAGTAGCGGAGGATAATGGTCTTCCATTCCTGGAAAAATTCAATCCATCGTTAAGTTCTTGGGTTCATTCGCAATTTCTCTCGTTCCAGGTTCCAACTTGCACTTACAGGGTCGGATTTAGCAACGTCCCGCATGATTTGCTCCATGATGAACTTGGTTTGGCCATAAGGATTCGTGCAATTCCCTGTGGGATGCTTCTCGTCTATTGGCAAATACTTGGGATCTCCGTACACCGTTGCCGATGAAGAAAAGACGATCTTCTTGCACCCAAAGTTGGCCATGACCTTCACAAAAAGTTGGTCATGATCTCAAGGTCATTTACCGGTATTTTTACAACAACAGCGCTTCCGGTTACCTCGAGCAAGTTGATGCTCCCAGTGACATTGTTCTTGTAATACTTGAGCGGAATCTGGGAAGATTCTCCAACTGCTTTTAATGCCGCAAAATGAATCACAGCATCAAATGGTCCATGCGTCCGAAATACAGATTCCAATTCAGGAACATTTAGCAGATCCGCCTTTACAAATTCACAAGTCCTTCCGGTCAATGCCTCCACTCTGAGCACACTCTCCGGTTTGCTTTCTCCTGGAACTTTTGGAGAACATTTTATCCATTACTACCCATTTTCCATAAATTCGCAACTTACTGATTATGCAATTACTCATGTTATCCATGACACAAGCTTCATATCCACCTTCCAGGACCGAAACCAACGTATGTGACCCCACATATCCAGCACCTCCAGTCAAAAGAACTTTGGGCATCCTGTCGAGTAAGGGCAGAATTCACAATTTTCAATTACAAAATTAAAAGGATTTCACTGCAAATTCCAATCGCTTTTGTAGAAGGTGAGATAAGTTGTTGACAACTCTGATACCCCGTGACCCCGCCTCCCATCGATACCATCGACAAGTGGATCAAAACAGCTTGAAATTATTAGATTGTGATTTCTAATTCGCAACCTTCCTGACGTGTTTTAAGGTAGAAGGTCAAGCTCGGTGTCAGTCGGCGGGGAAATCCCTCCAGACGGTTCATAACCAACAATATTTCCAGATTGGGTCAGTTAGACGTAACTTAAGTCCCAATGCTCTGATTCGAAAAATATTGGTTGAGACAAACTTGGAAGGGCCGAGAAAGCAACGTTATTAATGATTGCCATTGTGTTTTTTATCAGGATTGTGGTGTTAAATTACGGCTGTAATAATGGCTTTGGTAATTAATTGTCTGGGGAATGAATAGCACTTAATCTTTCGTGCCACAATTCCAGTACCAAAGTCCAGTGCACCAGTGCATAGGCAAAACTACTTACCTCCCACGAGCCCATTCGGTTTCTTTCGACAGCTGCGGTGAAATACCCGGGTAGCATTCTTCTATCCCCATCTCCTCAGCCTATGTTTTCTCCGACTATTTCCTGAAATCCCTTAATTCGCAAGTTGCAAATTTCCAAGCTCACTTAAGCTCGGCTCTTAACTGACTAAAGCCAACTTGAAATGCCTTTTTATTTTATGGTCCAAAAATGCTCCAAACGCCATGCCCACAAAAAACACAAATAATGGTTCATTGTTGTTCCTTTTGTACAGTTTCGCATTTCCGGGTTTTAAGCGGTGTAAAAAACCGGATTTTTGGCAAGGTAGGCAATGCCTTTGGCATTGGCATTCAGGTTTAACCCAACGCCCAACCAGAACTCTTTAATATTCCAATCCAAATTCGACTATTAGTTCACAGAGAATTTAAGGAAGACGGAGATGAATAACGTGAATGGATAATTGGCAATTGGCAGTGGTTGTCAAACAATGGACACATCACTTGCCTCTTGCGAATGGGCTGCGATCCTGCGAATCTGTTCCTATTCACACGTAATTAGGTGAATTGCGCATAGGCCTAAATACGTTGGCATATCATTGGGTTTAATCTTCCCAAATGTATTCTAATTGATACAGGGAATGGATGGAAACTTACAGAATTTTAATGTTAGCCAAAGAAGGAAAACGGTAGGTGACAATGCAAAAGCTACCGGGATAAAGTACGCTACTTCCAAAGCAAAGTCCTTCTAATGAACTTCCATTTCATCCTCTGAATGGAGTCATTAGCATTAACACCACCGTAACAGGTGGAAATTTCAAACGCTTGGGCCAAAACCTTAGTCAGTGTCTCCTGCGGGAGTGAATACAGAACACACAGAAATTATTCTCAGAAGCACTGCAAGCTTCTAGTAAGAATTCTAAAACATAAAAGTTGGGAGGGACTACTGGACGAGGACCCAATAGGATTGCTGCTCAACAAATTTGGAGTGACGCAGTAAGAGTCATTAAGTTAAAGTGTGTTGTGTTGAAGTGGTGGACGCCTGAGTGTTACTTACTTTTAATTAGCATCTAATTGTAAACTGACATTAATTCAGTTTACTTTGATTTAATTACTGGACCCCAGCACCTCTTGGGCTCATATATTCACCGCAGCCAATCCGATCAGGTCATGTTCTTCGGAAGTTCTTTGAAAATAAAAGTTCGCCAGGATGATGTCATTTAACATTGGTGCAACTGAGCACCCACTACTTTCAGCAAAGTTAAAACAATTTCTCGTAGCCACAGTGGGTAAGACGCTTAAAATTGGCAACTGGAAAAGTTCCGCTCATTCATTGCTCCGCCTTGTTTTTAAACCCCGTTAGCCTCAATTGGAATCTTTGGACTTGGCAATGTGCTCGCATATTCTTCCCCAGCCCTCCCTTCCATGGATCATAATTATTTTGGAAATGAGTCAATTTCCACTGAAGTTAAATCCTGGATTGCGTCTATTGCAATGGTACTCAAATCTCATGATTTCTTAAGCGCTTACGCCAATTTTACGTCTCAATTGTTTGACAGTTGGGAGCCCTAGCCTCATCTCCAGTTGCAGGCATCTGCGTAGATCGACTAGGTAAATTAAAATTTCCAAATATGGAACGCAACAATTGTGATTTAATTGTTATGGATTGTGTTTTCATTAGGCCGGAAAAACAGCATGCTAATTTTCACAGCCCCATTCATTCTGGGATGGCTCCTCATCTCCAATACACAGAAACTTCACGTCATACTAATTGGCCGCTTTCTTACAGGTACGTAATTACGAGGCACGTGATTTACGTTAACTTGCTCATGGAAATTAACCTAATTCCTTGCTGGAACCAGGATTTTGCGGTGGTGCATTTAGCGTGGCAGTGCCAGTGTACATTAGCGAAATTTCGGAAGCAAAGATTCGGGGTGCCCTGACATCTTTATTTCAAGTTATGCTCGTATTAGGGATACTTTTTACGTGAGCATAAACTTTGAGCCAGATCCACAAATTTTTAGCAAGGTTTCTACCAATTTTAGCAACAAATTGTTCCATTTTCAGATATGTGGTCGGGAGCTACCTTCCCTGGAATGATTTAGCTTTCATTTCAGCGTTTGTCCCTGGCCTTGCCCTTGTCCTCCTTCCGTTTGTCCCCAAGACGCCTCGATATCTCCTGAGGTATTCTTTTTGAAGGGTTGGGAAAGACATTTCTTAATTAATTTCTCGAACTAGGTCCGGAAAATCTTGGCAAGCCGGGAGATCTCTGCATTGGCTCCGAAATTCACAGTACATTAGCCAAACGGAACTGGAAATTGAGCTGCTGCAGGTAAACAAGGGCATTTTGATAAAATTAGCACAAAATTGGCACAAAATGAAGAACAAAAGGATTTCATTCTATTTTTGGACAGATTGAGCAAAGTATCGAGGACAGCCATGAAGAGACGCCAAAGTTCATTGACGTCTTCAAAACGCACCTCCTAAAACCCATCATCATTTCTTTGTCCCTGATGGTCTTTCGTCAAATGAGCGGATTCCATGCTGTTATCTTTTATACTGGAAGCATTTTCCAGGCGGCTGGATCGCCTCTCAGCTCCAACACTTCCAGTATAATTGTGGGGAGTATCCAAGTGATTGCTACGATTGCATCTTCCCTTCTTGTTGACAAGATTGGGCGGAGGCTTCTCCTAATTACTTCTCAGATCCTTTTTACCATTTCTTTGTTCCTCCTCGGGACTTTCTTTTTCATCAAAGAAGGAGTGACACAGCATCGCTTTGATCCCGGGATTCTGGGATATCTAAGTTGGGCTCCCTTAGTTTGCATCCTCACGTTCATCACGGGATTCAACATGGGCGTGGGTCCTCTAAGTTGGACAATAATGGTAAGGCATAAAAATTAAAACAATGGCCATTTAAAATCAGGCGTTAAATTAATTTTCAATGCAAATAGGGAGAGATACTTCCACCGAATGTTAAAGGAGCGTGTTCGTCCATATCCAGTGCACTCGCATGGATTTGTGCTTTCTTCATTACCAAAAACTTTAACACCGTGGCAGCGTCAATGGGATTCTATTTTTGCTTCTGGGTCTTTGCTGGATGCGGGATCATCGGGAGCATTTCCATGTACTTTACCGTACCAGAAACAAAAGGGAAAAGCCTGGACGATATCCAGAGGATTTTTAAGAAAAAGGTAGTTGGACACACCTTGTCCTCTGCCCATGTAATTTCACTGCCTACACAACAATCATAATTTTAACTCTTTAATACAACATGATACATGACCCACCTTTTCAATAAACATTTTAAATGTCCTGACCTGCTGGCATTTATGCAAATTTTTTGAAATCTGAATTGAATAGAAGCATTTTTGAATTCGAATTCGCTGAAATTTCGCACTTATTGAAGGAACAGCGAGTGCAAAATCGGAGCGTCCTCAATAGTTAAGTTATCTTTATTAGAAAACCTTGAAGTGGTGCATGACACTTGTCAATTTTTGGACTTGAATTAAGGTTAGAGGTTGGCAGGCACTCGTCGTTAGCCTCAATTCATCTCTGGAATTGGAAGAGTCCCCATCAAATATCCGACAGGAGAGAAAGTAGGGCTGGAACTAATTCCTTGGCCATTGTCCAGTTTGCCGGGACGCTTCCAACAAAAAAGGAAATTCTCCATGAAAATCCAGCGTTGAATTTCATCAGCCCATTTTCAGCTCCAGTAATCGGAATTACCTTGAACTTACCTGCAAGTGCATCGAAATTGAGAGATCATTAACTTGATTGGATCCTGCACCCCACGTGCATCCCAAGGATAAACTTTTCCAAGGACAAGATATTTTGGTCAACCCGGGTGGTTGCGCATAAAGATCCCACGGTTTCGGACTTCTTTTGTACCATAAATGAGCCTGTAAAAAGGAAGGAAAGCGACAGAATCAGCGATGAGTGAGGGCAACGTGAAAGAAAGCGTCTTCTTCACCCAAATTATTTCTCCAGAATCTTCAGAAAATGATCTTGAAGAAGACGCTACTTTCACTCCAAGGAAATTCCCGCAGTGCCTAGCCACATTTATTTGTAAGTCACAATTTGAACATTCCGTAAGTTACTTTTAATCAAAGACAATTAATTCTTATGGGTTTCATTTTGAATTAATTAACACGCAGCGACACTTGGCTCATTTGGACTGGGTTGTGCATTAGCATACACATCACCTGCACTCCCAGATTTGGACCGACGACAAGATTTTGGCAGTTTGAGCTTGACAGAAACGTCATGGATTACATCACTGGCTATTGTAAGGCATCTTTGGGATTTCCTTCCAAATTATTACGTGTTATGATTATCAATCTCCACTTTGTCCAGCTACATTTACAATTAGCAAAGTGAGAATTAGAATTTTGCAAAGCTTCGTAGTATTTCACGCGTCTAGTCATTCTTATCAAGGCCACTTTGCAATGGCACTTCCATCCAGCATAACCTCTTATCACGTCAAAACAAAAGTCCAACGTCTATCATGCATTGACCTCGACCGATTAAATGTCACACACAGCCAGATTCCAACGGATGCTTAAAGTTTCAAAGTACAAGTTTTGTTTATTCGCACTTTTATTTACTTTACTCGAAAACAGGAACTCCACGCGTGGTCGCTGATGATACCCTTGAGTGACGTAGATTTGCAATGAGCCCGTGAGAGGCATAAATCAAGTGGAACTTAATTGCCCAAATCCTTTAGTTGTGCGTCGTTCACGAACTAGAACCTTTGGAAAGAAAGGCACTTGCACATTCATAGCTCATGGTTTTTTGGCAATGAATAATGCAAATCCGCAACTATGTATTCCCTTCAATGTTTTCAGCAAGCAAGAAATGTGTGCAAATTATTCAGCCATTACTTCCAGTCCGTGGAGTTTCAAAACATTTTTAATGTTTTTGGTATTATAATTTTGACAGCTTGGAGCTCTCATTTCTGGTCCGGTGGCGGGTTTTCTGCTAAACCGAATTGGCAGAAGCAGGACGATGCTTCCGATGGCGTTTTTCTTCACTCTAGGATGGATTTCCATTGGACTCGCCCGAAATGTGACCATGATTCATATTGGCAGGTTTATCACAGGTCTGGAATCAAGTGCGAATTTTCCGAAACTTCAAGAATCGAGTATTGAAAATATGCAAAATTTCAGGGTTAACCGGTGGGTCATTCCTGTCGACAATTCCAGTTTTTGGTAAACTCCGTTTTACGATTGGCATCAAGTAATTTCATGATGACCTTCTAATCTGTTTTTGTAAAAATTTTAGTGAGTGAAATTGCAGAAAATGACCTCCGTGGAATGCTTGGATCTGCCATGGTCCTCATGTTGGTTTCCGGAATTTTATTTGTGTAAGATTTAAACTCCAGCCAAATTAACGTTTCAGCGTTAAAATTATTTTCCGGCTTAACTAATTAGCTATTTTTCATCATTTTCCAGTTACAGCGTGGGGGCCCTTGTATCATGGTGGCAATTGGCACTGATATCCGCCGCGGCCCCTTGTCTCTGCTTCCTGGGCCTACTTCTCATCCCGGAATCTCCCAGGTATCTCCTGAAGCAAGGACGCTGGAATGACGCTGCCAGTGCACTACGCTGGTTCCGCGGAGCCAAAAACCATTCTCATATCCATGCAGAATTATCTCTTGTAATTGACAAGTTCCAGTTTATTATTACCGTACATGTGTTTTGGGAATGAAAATAATCATTGTTGTTGTTGTTTTGTTAATTCCAGTTGAAGCTCTCGGTGGATTCTGAGAAACCAAGTTCGAATTTGCTAAACTGCTCCACTTGGAGGAATATGCTCGAACCATCGGCCCTCAAACCCCTTGGGGTCACTCTAATGCTGATGCTCTTTCAGCAAACGAGCGGGGTTAATGCGATCCAAAGCTACACGGTCAAGATCTTTCAATCTGCGTCTCCAACCACGGATGCCAATGTGGCCACCATTATCATCGGCATTGTCCAAGTCGTTTTCGTTTTCTTATCGATGCTCCTTGTAGATCGCGTCGGGAGGAAGGGGTTGCTGATCCTAAGTTTTGGGATCATGGCCGTGAGCCTTGCGACACTTGGAACATTTGTCTACATGAAACAATCAAGTGACCTCTCCTGGATTCCATTGACCGCCCTGATATTCTTTGTCATTGCGTATTCATTCGGGGTAGGACCACTTCCATGGGTTCTATTCGGTGAAATAATTTCACCCAATGCAAAAGGTGAGCATGCTATTTTTGCACAAAAATACTGGAAAGCTGAACTTCTTTTTTTTCCCTCCAGGGTTGGCATCCGCCATTGTAACCTCTGTCTACTGGATCACCGCATTCATTTCTACAAAGACATTTGAAGATTTCGCGACAATTCTGGGCTGGCACGGCTACTATTGGCATCTCAGCGTCATCTGCGTTTTTGGCGGACTCTTCACAGCTTTTATGATCCCGGAAACTAAAGGAAAAACACAGGAAGAAATCCAGGCCTACTTTTCTGGAAATGGGATTAAAAATATCCAGTTGGATGCTGCAGGGGAGTTTGAGCAATTTACACCTAAATTTGGCAAGGAGGTTGATATGGATAACAATCTAAGCAAGATGGGACCGGAACAGTTTGTCTAAAATTGACATGTGCAATGTATTGCTAAAACGCAAATCAATTGCAGAATTATAATGAAGGAAGGTTGTTGTATTTTTTCAAGCGAAAACTCGGACGATTGTGTTAGGATTATGGAATTGACTGATAAATATTGACTTAGCACTTGTAAACACTTGAATTAGTTTTAATAAAATATTTACCCCCCAAAAAAAAACTTTGTAGATCTCATCATCACGTGCGAGCAGGCAATTCATTGTTAGTTTTCGATTGAAATTCATGATGTATGGGGCAGTCCTAGGAGTGAGGTGACGCAATTTCCAAATGTCCTTCAATCTGATTCATCAAAAAAATATATTCTGGGTCTCTAGGAATAAAAGATGATCTTCATTACTCGCCAGGGCAGACAGAGGAGCAGGTTGTGATATCTGCAATACAAAAATAATAAAGTTAGTTAATTTTAAGGCATTGTATTCAATCAAAAGCGTCACAAGCAATGCGCTGCTGTTGTGCTAAATTTTGCACTTCCACGGTCAGACAACATGTAGCATCTCACGGGGGTAAGTAGAGCAATTAATTGGCAATTGCCAATGATTAATGACATTCATACCCGTGGAGGTTCAAAGTGTTCTAAAGGGTTCCTTGGTTATATTAGTTGGTCATGGAGCACTGGCGATTGGAATTCTACTAGCATGGAGTTCTGTAGCAATTCCACAATTAACCAAAGAATCTGATCATTCCATTGGGAAAATCACAGAGAATCAAGCATCATGGATATCCAATATCAGTCTGGTACGAACCCATTATACTCGCCATATCTGGAAAAAAAAATCGTATTTTGCAAATTCATGAATTGCCAGCTGGGAGCATTCTTTGCGGTTTTGCCAACGGGATACTTGGTGGATAAAATTGGGAGGCGAATCCCGATCCTGATTAGCGCGATCCCAATTTTAGTGGGATGGCTCCTGATGAGCCTTGCAAATAGCGTGGGATTGTTGTACTTTGGCAGATTTCTTGCAGGTAAAATTTGCAAACGCCTCACTAGAACTATGAGACGCTGAAATTTTGGAAAACGCTGATTGCTGGGAATTGATTTACTCAGGGATTTCTGCTGGAGCGCTGTCAGTGATTCTTCCGTTGTATCTCACGGAAATTGCTGAGCCCAGGATACGCGGACAAATTACGTATTCATTTACACAGCAATTGTTTACTGGAGCACTATTCGTGTAAGCCAAGGGCTCTTCACCGGAAATGTCGCCAGTTTTCAATTTGTTTTCAATTTCAGGCTACTCATCGGGGATATATCCGGATTTAGCTATGCGGTTTTGGGTTTCAAATGTATTCCAGTTGCAATCATACTTTTCATAGCCGCTTACTTCCTTCCGGAATCACCACGCTATTTATTTGGGATTGGGGAAAACGGAAGGGGAAGTGAAGCTTTGAAATGGTTTCGCACGACCACGGCTCCAGAGACTGTGGAAAAAGAAATTAAAGAGGTACTCACGCCAATGTTGTCCAGGAGCACAACAATGGGATTTACGGGGCAATTAACTTAATTGTTATTAAAATCATTTCAGATCCAGTCATCCCAAGTGGAGACCCTTAACCTGAACGTCCAGGAGGACCAGGGAGCATCCCGATCTTCACTAATGAAACAAGTTGGAATTCCAGCATTCCTCCTGTTCATTCAGCAACTGAGTTGTGGAGGTCACTTTATCTTTGGAATCATTTCTATTTCTGATGACATCACTGGAAAGACAATGAGCCCCACCACAGTGTCACTCACAATCATAATTACAGCCGTCGTAACAATGATTATTGCATCCAATTTCGTTGACAAGTTGGGACGCCGCCCGCTCCTCATCGCCTCTTGCATCCTTATGAGTTTGTCAATTTTCATTGTTGGGATTTGCATTTACATTCAGGCGGATGATGCGAGTGATGCAGTTACAAACAGATTGAAGTGGATTCGCCTGGTTGGCTTTGCAATTTATATTTCTGCCTTTAGTGGTGGCCTGGCTCCAATCTCTTGGCTTCTTATGGCCGAAATCGTACCGGACAGAGGGTATAAAGGTAAGTGATCAACAACCCTCCCATTGTCTTTAGTCACCGGATGCTGACGCTGCAGTTTTCATAATTTCTATTGTTATTTCAAGGTTTCTGGTCATCCGTCGTCACAACTTTTTATTGGTTCCCTGGATTTATTCTTGGAATGTATTTCCCAGGCTTGGTGGACTTGTTGACATTGGCTGGATTTTTATGGTTCTGTGCCTTCGTGTCTATAATCGCTGCTCTATTTTCTTATCTATTTGTACCTGAAACAGCTAAGAAAAGCTTGGGTGAAATTCAAGCGTTCTTTGAAAGTATTCCTAAAATGGAGTATCCAATTTAACAACCATTGTGACATAATCGATAGCTTCATACTTTTCCTGAATTGTGATTATCTTATCTTAACGTAATTTAGTCCTTTTTAACTATGAAACAATGAAATCCGTTAAACGGCGAATAACCGGAGGCATTCCAAACAAATTCATTTCGAAACAATGGACGCTAAAGTCTAAACTTGCTAGAAGTGGAAATTTCTCGCCTCCAGTTTGCATTGACTTGAGGAAAACGCTGATGCTGACGCTGCGACTCATAAAATGAGAATTAAAGATTATGCACCCGTATCGTATGACAAGTGGATATTACATCGAATTACTAATGCCAATGAGGTTAATACCATTTTGTTATCTGGGAATGAATGACAGGACGCTCAAGTTCAGTTAAAACTCCCATCAGCGTTTCACAGAGACGCTTCACGCTTTTAGTGGTTTCTAGCATTAGACGCTAGAGGATAAGGACAAGAAGGGGATCCCCCGGTTCGGTAAGCCCTTTGCCGAATTTCGGACTCATTTCTTCAGATTGTGTTGAGGAGTCCAGCAGGAGGTAACATTTTCCTCCTCCTTTCTACACAGCTGTGATATATTTCCAGTTTTTACATTCAAATTAAAGTGGTCTTAAATCTATGTAAGTGCTTTGGGAAATTAGGGCGCTTCCGAATCAACTTACCTGCCAAGTAAGTGCCTTTTTAATTAATTATGATGGAAGAGGATAGTCCAAGACGGAGTATAATTAACACCGAAGAAAGGGGGGAAGCGGATACGGAAGTGTACTATGGAACTTTTAGAAGATCCTCCGGAAGTAGGCGGAATCAAATCCTTGCTGCATTGACAGGTCAGTGACATTGTTGTTTTGCCTTTCCTATTTTTCAATACCAAAGCCAATGTCATTAATTTTCGCCAAACTTGGCCATAATTTCAGCAACGATTGGAGGGTTCATAACTGGAACAATGTTGGGTAAGTATCATACCAAGCAAAATCCCAATTTGGAATGTTCAATCCATTGTGTCTCCTCAAGAAATTTAGTTAATTTTGAGGTGGTGCTTTATAGGATGGAGTTCTCCAGGAATACCAAGCATGGAAGAGCGTCAGGATTTTGGGATTATAACGGATCAAGAGAAATCCTGGATTGGGTCCATTGCTAACGTAAGGAATTGCTAACGTAAATGCGTAACATTTCAATTACACATTGGGAGTTAACTTTTCTTCATTGGTTTGTATAGTTGGGAGCCACCTTTGCAGGATTTGCAGCTGGGTATTCCATTGAGAAAATAGGGAGGAAGTATTCAATGATTGCCATCGCAATCCCTTGTACCCTTGGCTGGATCCTAATGGCTTGTTCACAAAATATAACAATGATATTGGCATCTAGGGTCATAACAGGTAGGTCATGATGACGAAGGGAGGCAGGGACTATGGAAGTCATCAACTTATCTGTAATTTTGATCTGATTTTGTGTAGGATTCGCAGCTGCCGCTTTCACACTCGCTTCTCCAGTGTATATCAGCGAAGTGGTTGAGAGCGATGTTCGAGGGATACTTGGAACTGCATTCACAGTTGTGCTTACCACAGGAATTTTAGTCATGTACGTTCTTGCTATAGCTGCTCCAGCTAAGTTTAGCGATGACGTGTCGCGAACTAAATGAATTTCTTGCGTGCTTTTTCTCAGGTTCACACTGGGTGCCTTTTTTTCTTGGATTACGCTCTCAATTATTAATGCAATCATTCCTGTGATCATGTGCATTTGTGTTCTCTTCATTCCGGAAACTCCGAGGTATCTCCTGTCATTGGGAAAACGAGAGGAAGCGGTCAAATCCTTGAAGTGGCTTCGTGGGACCAACGAAATGATGGCAATTGAACAAGAACTTAGAATGGTAAACAAATGCATCGCCCAAATTTGAATTAGATCTAAACAAAACAAAAGAAAGCTAATCTAAAAATTTTTTCATTTGTCCACAGTTGCAGCAAAGTGTTGATGAGGATGCTAGCCAGTCCGCGAGCGTTCGTGACTTACTACATCCTTCAATTCTGAAACCTTTGGGCATCTCGATGGCACTCATGTTCTTCCAGCAGTTGGGAGGGGTAAGTATCCTGGAATTCTGCAATTGCGGGAGAAAATCATTGAATGCTTCTTCCATTCCAGATCAATGCAGTAAACTTTTATGCAGTTGACATTTTCAAGGATGCTGGTTCGGATATTGATCCCAACGTGTCTTCCATTATCATGTGAGTAACGTTGGTCGTACTTAAATTCCAGCTTCAAATAGTTTCATCTTGATTTACTCCCCTTCCTTTTTGTTTCAGTGCGGTCGTCCAAGTTGTTTTCGTCAGCGTTTCAGCTCTCCTGGCAGATCGCTGCGGGAGGAGAATCCTCTTCATGATATCCGACACTGGAATGGCCATCAGTCTCGCTGCCCTTGGGCTCTTCTTCTTTCTAAAGCACGAGAACGGGGATAAAGCGCCAGATAACTTGGGATGGTTACCACTAGTGAGTTTAGTTGTCTTCATGATCACTTACAATGTGTTCCTGGGATCAGGACCGTGGCTTATGATGGCAGAACTGATCCCGGCAAGGGTTAAAGGTCAGTCTCCGCACTGTCTTACGAACTTAGGAACACTGGAACTGAAGTTTGATTTCTTATTCCAGGACTCGCGTCAGCCATTGCCACTTCCTTCTGCTGGTTGCTCGCATTCATGGTCACAAAGTCATTTGAGGATTTGTCAAAGGCGATTGAGCCGCATGGGTGCTATTGGCTATTTAGTGGTGTAAGTGCCATTGGGGTCGCCTTTGGGTTCCTATTCCTTCCAGAAACAAAAGGGAAAAGTTTAGAAGAAATCCAGCGCATATTCGCTTAGTTTTTACTGGAAACATTCCCATTTTCTCTCAGTTTTAAAAGTCAATTTTGAAACATCAATCGAACAAATGCACCAGTTAGATCCAAACTTATTTATTTAGGAGCAAATTTAGACATCTTGAAATTTTATAGCAACCTTCCTGTGAACTAATTATATTCAATACTGATCACATTTTATAATTAAGCGTTAATAATTTATATCGGGGGCTCAAACTTTACTATGAGTGGATTTTACGTAAATTTAAAGTTAGTGTTCCTTATATTTTTAAATATTTAAATAAAATTTAAATCCCAAGGGCAAAATCAAGCCAAGGAGTTAACAGATTTCTCCGCAGAAGGCAAAAGGCACGTGCGAATCGTCCTCCCACATTCTCAACACTTCGTTTACCCATCATGATAATTACGCTTGATTGTTTCTCACTCTATGCAGAGTGACAGTGACAAGTGGAAGAAGCTTCCAAGCAGGGACGCACCGTGAAATTTCCGGACCTGAGATTCAGACCTCGACGGGCCCTTAGATAAATATCATTCCAAATTTAACTACATTTTTTATTGCAGCAATTTAGTATTTTATTATTTTTCTGTATGGCATTTATATATCCACTAAACTTTTTACAAACTTAAACGAATGCGACAAAATCTGAAATCGAAAATTCGAACTTCGAAAAAAGGAGATACTCCCAAAAACGGCAAAATATTTTTGGCAAGGATTAGAAATTTTGTTCACTTGGTTTTACTTTTAAAGAGAGTTAGAAATCAATTCAATATGTTTTC
>JAQIWD010000712.1:0-17646 GCA_034694825.1 Anurida granaria
TTCCTCTTCTGACGGATCCTTGGCTTAAACCTACCCCTGTAACTACTTTCACTCCCCTATGCTTTCTATTATTTCTTCCTTGTTTATGTACCACGTTTTCAGAAATAAAAAATGCTGTAAAATTGTTTGTTAATATGAACAAAGCATAGTAGTACCAGTTTTGATAAATAAAATTTGGATTCAGATTTTAATGATGATAAATTTTAAATACGTGAGGAATTGGAGTCTGTGAGTCCTTTGACAAGGAATGGAGTGGAACCACTTGACAAGGAAAGGCCACTTGTCTCCTCGTCTCCTTTGATAATATTTTGTCAAAGGGTAACAGTGGACCGGTAGAGGCGTCGTGGTTAGTAGAATGCCCTCAGTGGGGTCGGAAAGGCTAAACGAGGAGACGGGATTCAAGTGTATCATTCCACTTGGGGAAACAATGGAGAGCCTTTCCCCTCTTCCTTTCTTCCTTTTGTCATCCAGGGGAATGGGAAGAACAAAAGACGCGAGAGGGCAATTGCCCAAGTTTTGAATTTCATATAACGCATCCCCTGGTAACCGTGGAAAAGGGTGCTCATGGAAATGTCCTTATAAATTATCCCTGTCCAAATAATCCTGGAGTGAGAAATGAGCTTACCTTATCTTCCGGTTGGTAGATTTGACCAAGGCCGGATGTCACCAGGGAGGATGCCCGGGTAAGGATCCGGCCCGGGAATTTTGCTACATTCCCACGCCAAGCTATTAAACACAAAACAAAATTGCAATTTTAGGGATTTTGCATCAGTTTACATGCGGGAACACGCGCGATTTAGTGATTTTGTCCAAAGAGACACGCCTTTAACCTCTGGACTTTCCATTTTTTTAAATTCTGCTTTCCTTTTGTAGAAAATTGGGGACAATTGAGAGATCAGGGGAAAGGAAGAAGGGAATCTAACGAGGTTGCTATCGGGGTTACGTGTCCTGAATATAAGATGTTGAGGGTTGTCCCCATGTTATTCCTTTTACAAAAGTTTTATTTCCCTCTCGCTTTGTTACGCTTCCAAGTCAGGTCGCCTTTCTTCAGATTTTAAATTTAAGACCTTCGCTTTCATCCGTCTTTTACCTAGGGTTTGAAATCTTTGGAGTAAATAAGAAAAAAAAACTCGATTTTCACCTAGTCATCATCATTTTTTTTGCGTGTAGCACAGGTAATGAACCAGGCAAATGACGACAGAGGATGCCCGGGGTAAACTTATTCGAGTTGTAATTTTAATTCTGTTAACGTTTCGTGGAATCGTTTTAATTATGCATCGAAATTATTACCCGAATTTCATAAGTCATAATGTCATAAATTTAATTCATGGTTTCGGATTCGAAGAAATTAAGTGTGAGGTTGTTTAACAAGGATTTGCTGATTTTAATTTTAAACGATACTTTGCAAACATTTCCACAATGCATGTCCTAAAGCTCAGCGTGATTCAGGTTTTAATAAGATGTGAACCTTGGGTTCCGTTTTGGGTATACGAGTCGGAACAACGGAATTTCAAGGTAAAAATTATAAATTCACCTCACCCTGTTCACACACAAATGCGTATAATTATTTCAAAAGGAGGCAAGAAGTGTTTCCTGTAACCTTGTGTTATACTTTTATTACGCCTGAACCTGAACCTCAGCTTTAATTTCCATAATTACTAAACCCCAAATTAACAAAGCATGTATAAATTTGCCGAAAATTTGTTATTTTTTAGAAACTGGACAATTTTTAACAGGAAATATCTCAAAAACCTTCGAGTTTATTGGAAATCAATTTCTATTTTGGCGATTCTCCAACTAAAATGCCAGGTAATTTTAGTTGCATTCAACTGACTCCTAACTCTGCCTTACTATTGTGATGACAAAATTAACCACTGAAACTCAAACTAATAATTAACTTAAACCACTTATCATTGTCTGCCCTTTTCCAAAAATATAATTATCGTCCCCATTTCTCTTGTTTCAAAATTATAATCGGTGCACAATTTAACAAAATCTACGTTAAAGTGAGCCTAGCATTGCGTGTGTTGAGAATGTCATTAAAACACTACCGCCCTGTTCCTAATTTTGCTGACCTGTGATTGACATAATGGGATTGCAGATTTCAAAAGAAACTGTATGCGTAAAAGCATACAAAGGACGGGATTAGTTAACAATACATTGCTGTATTTGTGCCAATGCAAAACTCACTCAAAATGCCTTCGTTCGCATTGATACAAATTTTTTCTGACGTTTTTTTTTAGAAAAAGGTAAGACTAGTTGAATTAGGCTCAACACTGTTTTTTTTATTTTTTTATTTTTTTTTTTTTGGTTGTTTGTTTGCTTCCATCTTAATAATTACTGCAATATTAGTCATGTTGTCCCCTGACCCGTTTCTACCTGAATAATAATTGATCGATTACGAAATCCGTGTTATGTATACGTCTTGGCATTGTTTTGAGATAATAATTTGAGGAGTTTCCTACCACGGCAGGGGAGGAAGGTTAACTTGCGGAAACCTCTGACATGCATCTCTGAGAAGACCATTGTCACTTTTCGGTTTCTTGGTTTTGGGCATTGTTTCCATCTTCTCGTTTCCTTTCTGCTGGGGCTTGTTTGGGTGTGTTTCGTAGTTGGAATTGTATCATTATTATTATGCCACTGTGTCCCCCATGTATACACTTTTTATCACATATTCAAAAAATTCACCACCTAATGATAGTCATCATCATGGATGCGGTTTCTGCTTCTGCTTTGTTTCATTTCATACTCACCCTCCTCCACTGCTACTTACTCAACGTTCACTGCATACGACATCATTGTCTTTGGGCCAAGGAAAAATAATGACCCAAGACTTTGTACATGGAGCTACCATTCTCTGCCAGGATAACAATAAGGGTCGTAGAAATATATAAAGATCCACCACCACCACTATCCTGTTCATCAGTCACTCCCTCCTGCTCAAATCATCAACTCAATTCGCTTCAAGCGTCTTGTCGCTTTTTTTGCAAAATGGCAAAGCTTTCTGTGAGTGTTCCACTTAATTTTTTTTGTGCGATTTCTGGAAAAATTTTAACGGCAAATGTGATTTGTTGTCCAGGTACTCCTTGCTTCCTTCCTCCTGGTGTCAGTCGCCTTTGCTGCACCAGCGGCTGAAGACAAAGTAGAGAAAAAGGATGGGGATTTACAAACTGCAAGTTCATTCTATGGCGGGTACGGTGGGTACGGAGGTTACGGCGGCGGATACGGATACGGATTTCCTTACGGTGGATTTGGATATGGGTATGGGTATCCTGGATTTGGGTACGGCGGGTACCGATACGGAGGCGGGTACCCAGGATTTTACGGAGGATACGGAGGATACGGCGGATACGGCGGGTTCTACGGTTAACCCCAGAACTTATCTGCTCTAATTTAATTTCATCGGCAAATCTCCCAAACCTGGTCCCAATTTGTGATACACTGAATTTGATACAAATTAGTAACTAACTCCGAAATCCAAAACCGAATTGGCAATTTTAATTGAAAACTTACAAAAGTTGAAATAAAATTGGTATTTTTATAAGCGCTATCCCAAATTGCCATGTGCAAACTCTTAACCTTATCGTTCAAGGACGGTCATCGAAGCGTGTCGGTGGTGGGTAACCTGCGAATACACCAGCAAGGTACTTATAGAAGACAAAGGAAATTTTTTTAGTTGGAAGATATGAAAAATGACAATGGAGACTTGAGGGCTGAAGGAACCCACAGAGGACTCATAAAGCGGGGCTCTCAAAACCCAGGAATGGATGTTAATTAAGCAAAGTAATCTAATCGCAATTTCCTAATCTCTCTCTTTGGGGAAAGGAGAAAGGAGGCAGAAAATGAAAGTTCCTCCACTCCTTCCTATCGTTATTTTCTAGATGATGAAATTTTGAGTTTGGTTAGCTCCTTTTCTTTTAAATCTCCAGGAAGGAAGGAAGTAGCGGAAGCATTTTTTGAAATAATGAAGAATAATTTACAGCCTCGCAAGTCTATAGGAATATTTTCTCCCTACTACACTTTCCCCCAGCCAACTCCCAATGAAGGGAAGAATAAAAGGCAATAAGACACGAACTTCATTATTGCACGTGAGATTAGCCACAAAGGGAAAAGGAAAACTTTCTCCCCTTTCCATCCCGCAGGAAAGTGGGATCGAAAACCGGAAGGTACAAACGGGAAATGAGGATGAGTCAGGCTGAAATGCAAGGAAGGGTGGTGATGGTGGTTGCAGAACTTCACTGCCTTCCTTACTCGTTCTGTTAATTAGGGTTATTTACTCTAGTCCAGGGTCATCATTTTTGGAAGGAGGAAATGGACTGGGTACACTTTACTACAGTACTACTCTTTGTTCCCCGAAATTTTAATGGGACCGTCGGAAGTGCGGAGAAAGTCTCAGGAGGATTCCCTCCTTCCTTTCTCCTCTAAAACAGAAGAAGGAAGGGAGTAATAAGGCTGAAAATTATTCGGAGACTTCTTTCCACCCCTGGGTTTTCTCATCTCCCGACCCTTTCCCTTCCACCGTGAAATGTAATTGTGCCCTTGATAATCGTAACTTCTTACTTCTTTATGACACGGGAGAGACCTCTCACTCCGTCCAACGATCCACGGGCGTCTCCTTTGTTTAGAGTGGAAGAACAAAGATTTACGACTCGGAGGAACAGAGCGGGGACACGTCAAGGCGCATAAACTCAAACTTTTGCTTTCAAAATCCCTCCGAATTCGTTCAACAACCCCGCTTTCTCATCCGCAGAAATATGAGCAGGAAAGTTGGACAGTTTACGCGGATTTCCACTTTTCTTAAACAAGTAAAGGAGAAGGACAAGCATGCATTATGAACGGGGTGTATGCCCATTACTGGTTGAGATCCTGTCTAAATGTCACTCCTAACAACCAATCCCCTGCCTGTCTCAGTTGCCAACCAAGCAAGAGTTCTCTGCTATAAATATTTAATGGAATCTTAATTTGTCATTCATTTGTTGATTAAATGAAGGGAAATGAAGGAACGAGGGCCTCTTCCCCTGTAACCTCCTCAGTAAATCTGGAAAAGGAGGGAGAACTCTCGAGTAACTCGAGTCAAATCTAAATTAGGATGATTAAAGGAGAACATTAGGAAGGAAAAACTCCCGGGTCTTTTGGGAATCATCAAACGACCATTAAAAGCGGAGGGCAGAAACTCCAACAAAACACCGCGGACGCTTGCATTCATACCATGTTCTCGGAAATACTGCAGGTACAGGCAGAGAGGTAGGTGTAGAATTGGATGATATTTTGAAACGTGAGGCGGAAAAATACAAACCGGAGCAAAGTCCGCTGTCCGCGGGTCATTAGTATGGGAACTTTCCTCATATAGATTTTCTCCAGTGAACATGGATAATTACTCAAGAAAATTACTAGGCGCACCAGCAACGGCTAGAAGCGTGTGTAAACTTGCAGTTTAAAACAGTCAAGAGAAAGCATCCCCCCGTGGTAACCGCGTCACTACATCACTGCTCTGCCTTAGGTAAATTTTGTAGACAGACAGACAGTGCATTTGATGAACTGACGACGAGGTAGGAAAAGGGCAGGAGCAATTGAAAAAGGGCGCGTTGGATAATCAGGCCCGTTGCCTTAAATGTCAAGTGCAGGCAGCGTTCAATCCCTGAATGGAGCCAGTGTTGGGAAAGGGGGACCTCCTGTACCCTGATTCCCATTACCAGCCTCGATTTTCCCTTTCATCAGGATTGCTTTGTTGTTGCAACGCGGAGCCACGTAGAAGGCTCACAAAGAAAATTCCCTCGAGGGCTCTTTCTCCATTCTTTCGCCGGCCTTTCAGAATGGATAAGCGGAACGAGTAAAAGCAAACTGACGAGGACAGAGGGAAAGTTCCCCCAGTCTGGCCCTAGCAGCGCTGGAAGCAGCGTCTGCAGGAGGAAGGGCGGATGAGTAAATTTATCTACTTCAAGTCCTAATCTAATTCCAAAAGTTACCTGCTCACAAAGGCAGGTCCTGAATTCATAATGAGATGCTTTCTTTTTTCAAAGAGAAATTTCTTAAATTGGGACTCAAATGGAAGTTTGACAACCCTGGAATATTCAGGTGAGGGTTGTTAGTGTAAGGTATTGTAGTAATCTTCCTGAGTTGGGCGTGTATAATTTGTCCAGCATAATTCATAACAAAAGGGAATGTGTGAAATGGGACATATGTTGAATCCAACATTGCATTTCCCATCCCCCGTCCACATTCAGTATATACTGCTGATGTTATCCATTGTCGAATGTTCGATGAGGCGGAAGAGTGTCAGAAAAGATATTTGTCACCGGCAGGATGAAAGGAAGACGGGGCAATAAGTGTCGAAACGGATTAACTCACCACCACCACCGCTACCCGGGTATTGAAATATATTTCCAGCGGTGGTTCATCCCCCTCCCAGGAAAGAAGATGAAAAAGAAGACCCGTGTAGAAAATTGACTCTAGTCCACAAAGTCATTTTCGTTTCCTTGGATTTGGAAGTGGAGAAAGGGAGCTGATTAAGCAGTTAGTTTGGTACAGGGAAAAGGAAGAATCCACGGTGGTCATACGTCTTTCACCACCGCCGCGGTCCTCCGTAGGAAATTGGTGGAGGGGCGAGGGAGATGTGACGGAGGACAAAAGAAGTCTAATTACACCTTGGGATAAAGGGAAAGCTTCCCATGTTCTTCCCTCAATCGCTACATCGCTTCCCTCATCATCCGGGAACATGGGTCCCAAATTGGATTTTTTCGGGGTTTCTCCGGCAGTGATTAATTTGGGAATGTACGGAATCGGATCTACTAGGGACCCCACTCCTATTCCCTTGCCACCGCCATCATCAGCGGAACGCCTTACCTCCACTTTCCCCGTCTGTCATCAATAATCTGCCATAATCAATTTCCACACGTCATTCTGCCCAGATGCACCTTGGCGGAATGGGTTCCCCTGCACAGCACAGTCCCTTCAATTCAACCTAGTTTTGGTGAAAAACCAGGGAAAGGGATTGGACTTTCAGAAAGTCATGTTGCTTTACAATCATGCCCATGCCAAAACTCATCCCATCATCTTCCAATTCCAGGATGTATGACAGGGATTCTAAGTCCGCCGATGGGCATCGCGGTTCTAATTTTCTTAATGGACGAGATGCTGTCGCCATGGGACCTCAAGAAATCATAAGGCAAATATTTTGAAATTTACCTCCAGAGAGGAAAGAGAAAGCGACCGCTGTCGCTCACGATGTAGAGGGAGCGGGGGATGTGGACAATGAAAGTATGGGGGATAAAGAGGGAAGATAAAGTCAGCAAATTAGACGCCTTTTTGGTTTCCATTCAAGCGATTACTTACACTTCCTTTTACAGCAGAAGAAAGGATACCAGGAGTGATTCCGGCAGAGTAGAAAGTAGTAAGTCCCTATGTCTCCATTTTCCGGCCATAGTTTGGGCATGGTTTAGGTCTGGCAGAATCCAATTGAGCAGAGTCACCCAACTGATCCTTTTTCTTTACTTTCCAATCCCCATGTAATACCCTGGGACTCGTCCTCTTCATCCTCCAATTTCACCACCTTCTTATCCAATTCCCGGACAAATCCCTCTGCCTTCTTTCTCTAAATGGATTCCCACCAAATGAATCTCTTTTCATCTTTTGGATCTTTTATCTTCCCACCAAGGAAGGGTGGGAGAAAGTCAGCCTAATTTATAATGCAGCAGTCCGTTCAAAAGTTGAAAAATGGTCTCGAATGGTCGAAGGAAGACCAAATTTAGAAATTTTTTAAAGTGAGGCTTTTACCCCTTCATGGCCACAAATTTTGAGTGAAGGTTTTAGCCCCGGTTGTCCATGGGATGTTGTCCCACCCAATCATTTTCGAACTGACGGCGTATGACACATGACATGAGATGCCTATTTGGACTGGTGGTGGTTCGGTGTCTCTTCCACGTCACATTAGCCTTCATTAGGGAGTTCCTTGGGCTGGATGGAAGATTCCCCTCCGTCCCACATTATTCATGGGGGAAAGTGCTAATGCTAATAAAAGGAAAAGGGAGCCAAATATTATCATTTGGGTCCTCCGCAGCAAAGACACCCAACCGAGATATGAAAGGGGAAAGTTGCTCCACCGCGGCGGCGGGCACCGTTGTTCCTTCCTTGCTCAACTCAATAAAGGACAACCGCTGGATCCAATTTTATTAGGGACTCTGACACTCTCTGTCTATTATCCTCCGTCAGATACTTAATTTTGATGATGTGAAGGAACAAGAGAGAGACGGGGCGTCAGAAAACAAAAGGATTACCTCTCGGAAGGGGTGGAAATTATTATGAGACACGCCAAATACCACTTTCACCACATCTTACACCTACCATTAATTAAAAATTTTGGTCATAAAAATGAGAGCAGTGAGGACGATGTCTGAACTAGTATTTTTTTTTTTTTAAAACATTTTATTCTAAAAAGTATTTCTGGTTACAATACTCGTTCAAATTAAATTCACTTGTAAGTAGTCCTCTAATGTAAGTAGTCCCTTTAAATTATTGTTTATTGCTCATTACTATTTCAACGAGGTGAACTTGAAGTTAGTAACTACGACGAACAGGGACACGTGAAACACTTGTTAACAATTTGCAAATAAATTAGCAATGAAAGAAACTGAATAAAAAAAAGCAATTTATAAACATAGGAAACTAAATGTGAAAAGGAATACTTTACAAAAATATATAGAAAATATTTACATACATACAACTAGTTTTGACTAGGAGAGCTAAGCCATACTACGTCATACCACGAACCACGCCTACAACCGCAGCCATCACACGCAATCCCACTGACTTATTACGCCGTCAAGACATTTAAAAACCCACGAATACCTTCAAACTAAATAATCAACCACGACATGCAACAATGACAACATGGAGAAGGATGATGCCATTTAGTATTTATACAGTTATACTATGAATAGTTACAATATTGAAATGTTTATTTTACAGACAGGTCAGGGGCTTGGGGCTCGAAGCCTCAAAGCCTTACTGCCCTTTGACCTTGAGATCTTTGGATTGATATGCTTGATTCACCGTTACGAAGTCCATTGGACGTACTTGCGTACGCCTAGTGGCTTCGCTTTTGGTAGTTTTTAACCTAACTAGCTTATATTTAAGCCCTTACTTTTCATTTTGATATGGTAACAGACAAACCGTTGAAATTTGAATGAATCTTTGATATGTTTTCAATTTCGTCTTGGTTGCTTGCGTTTTCACTTTTTCATAAGTTCGCATAACCTTATGACCTAGGACTAACTACGCCAAATTTCTACAACGGGCTACCTACATTTTTAAGTACACAATTAGATGAGTTATTTATTTTTCTATTTGGAATTGGGCCAAATTTATAACACGAATTTACATTTTTAAAACGTAATCAACCAATCAATACTAACAGGAGATAGAATTTTCTTAATTTAATGATTGTTTTTACTATTTTATGACCTTTAACGTATTATTACCTCCTAACTTATACTCGTATTGACTTATGCTAAGTATTATCCATTCAGCCACAGCCTTTGGAATTTTCAATTTCTGAAAACTCGATATTTTTAGGTGCTTCTCATTTTCTTTTGGGGTAATCTGAGATTTTTTTTTCTTTTTAAAATAATCCAATTCAGGGGTACGTAAACGTTCTCTTTAATCTTCTTCAATAAGCACCTACACCTTTTCGTTGGGATACTTAATTAATTAGTCAAGAAATTTGTTAAATGGGAATTGAAATTTGGGGATTTTTAGTCGTCTAACCTAGTTGACTAACTTTGGCTAACTCTGTGTTGCTCGCTATGTTTTATGGCTATATAGCAAAGTTGGCCTACCTAAACGAAATGATTTCTAATTGGACCTAAACGGATTTGCACTCTCACCGCCCCCACTGCTTGAGATGCTCTTGAAGGGATTAAAAGTATTCTGATCTGAATTACTGCTAGTCGTGTACTGCTCCTCCTGGGGGTGGCTATAGTGTGAACTACTCGTGTTCGAAGGCCCATTGGCTTTGATTGCGTTAATTTCTCGATCACTTATGCTCGTCTCCTTAAATGTCACCCGCTGACCTCCCCCAGTCCCAAACTCATCCTCATCATCCGCCCCCAGTCGCCCATACTTTTTAGAGTAATCCGGGACTACCCCACGATCCTGCATCGCATAGGTCTGATACTTTTTATCTGGGGGATCCTTCATCAGGATGTTTGCCTCATCCTGAAATCCCTTGTCATAAATGTGACGGAGCATAAATAGGAGTGGGACATAGGCCAAGTTTGTGACTGCAATGATGATGTTAAGTCCCAGGAAGCCTACGGATTCTATCACCCGACCTGCGATGACAGGTCCAAATGCGTATGCAAATGAGTAGGAAATGTCAGCGATAGCATAGATACTCCCATACACCGAGACATAACGGAGATCTACGAGGTAGCCGAGCGTGGGCAGGAGAGCTGTGTCGATGAGCGCAATCCCGAAACAAATCCCAGAGATGGGGATGATAAGGACCCAATAGGATTTGGCAAAGGGGACCATGAGAGAGCAGACGCCCTCAAGGGCTAAACCCCCTGCAGCGATGAGCCACTGGTGTTGGGGGTACTGGGCCGCCGTCCGGACCGTGATGACAACTCCAAGCACGTGAGGGAAAAATGCGGGAAACCAAATCATCCCTTGTTGCCACTGCGTCGCGTGCATCGTGTCCATCATCCAAACGCTGATTGTGGGCTCGAGAAATGCTAGGGAGACGTTGGCCATTATAAGTGCGCCTGAGCAGACGGCAATGTATGGATCCATGAAGAGGATCCAGATGGGAGTACCCGCGGGCCTTTCAATTCCTTGCTCCTTCTGTTGTTTCTTGATTGGTTTCATGACTAACCAGAGCATTATCCCATCAATTAGACAGACGAGAGATAGGATTAGGAACGGGACCTCTTTTCCTGCAACTTCGTACATGAAACCACCAAAAGGTGGCGCCACGAGGCAGCCAAAGGAGATGAAGGCAAGGGCAATCCCGAGAGCCTTGGACCGCTCTGCCTCCTCTGTGTAAACTGATGCAATCATGGCAAGTCCTGCGGTGTCTGCAAAGGCTGAGCCCACTCCCTGTAGACTTCGAGCAAAGAAGAGGACCGTGTAGGAACTGCCCATGGCAAATACAGCAGTCGAAAAGAACATAATGGTGAGCCCAATCATCATCGGCTTGTCGTATCCGATCCGATCAATGATGGCTCCAGAAAATGGGTTAATCATAAGTTGAATCATTGCCTTGGAGGCAAATAACATCCCGATAGCTGCGTCCTCCCCTTCATACACGATGACGCCGTTGATTAGTTTGCTCGTCTTCCGCGAGAGTTCCGTGTAGGTATAGTTTCCGGTACTATTCGTAAAGGTCACCTGGCGGGACGGCTCAGTCACAGCCTCACCTCCTTCAACATGGGTATCCCAAGCCCCAATCCGCCGGAGGTAGTCGGGTATGATCGGGACAATGACCATGTAGAGCATATTGTCAAGGAGGAGAGCAATGGCGACGATCACTAGCACCAACTTGCGCTGAGCCTTTGGCTCCTCCAACTTTGTCAGTACAAAGTCCTTCACTTCCGCAATCTCCAAATTCAGAATAGGAACTTGCGGCATTTTGATGAGTAAATGTAAATTCCTTTGGATTTGACAAACGGAACGAAATTATCACCCGCTGGGGAAAGTAATCACAGGAAACGAAAATGCGGCCCCAGTTAATTCGATTTGTCTACTTTGATGCTGGGGTTGCGTGGCGACCCAGTCGTCGGATGCAGGAGGGATGATGGAGGAAGCGGACGAGGAAAAACTACGGAACACCGAATTTCGGGGACATACAGAGACGGGCTGGGAATTTCTCCCGGGAATTGAGAAGTGGAAATGAGAAAAATAAATATTAGCTGCCTTTCACTTCAGAGGGAAAGTTGGATGATCCCCTCCACGTTCTTGACTCTTCGTCGGGTGGATTCTTCTGGCAATGTTCACTCTACGAATCGTAGACGGCTAAGCAGGTAGCGTCCCAAAAGTCTCCCGGGTACCGTAATTTGATTATTTGGATGACAAAAGTTCTTTTTTCCCAAACTGTTTGATGGTTGTTCTCCGGAGTTAAGGGATGGTAGGATTTTCGGTTGAGGATTTGAAGCTCTTGCTAATTAAATTGTTTCCATTTGTTTGAGTATAATTGGATAGTAGCAGTACACACAACTCCCTTATGATTTTAAAGTCCTTATGCAAACAGACTTCATTTTCATCAGCCGCTTCATGCTCCTTTCCCCTCCTTCGCTTCGCTTCGGGGACAAACCTCTCATTCCATTATCTGTTCTGTCCTCCTAGGAAATTCAAAAAGAGAAAAGTTGGTCATTTTAAATCAAGGACAACAAGAAGGTGGATTTGGATTAAAAGACCCCGAAAAAGTTTAGCCCCCGAAAAGGAACGAAACGAAGCGAAGGTACGGGGAAAGCTCGCTGCCGTGGGCCCAATTTTTGTTTGGACTTGTATTTCTAGAATTTAGAGACATGCTCATTGGGCTGGAGCGATCAATTATTTGAATGACCTCAATTGTCAATGACGTCGCCCGTTCCGGAGTTCCCAGGAACTGAATGTTACAAACCTCTTTTATAGAAAAGGGGGAAAGCACTTCCCTCCCGAAGTAGCCCATTAGATTAAGAACCTGAAAGAGCAGGAAGGGAAGTGTTGCGTGACTGCTACCCGTCACACGACATTTTCTAAGCTATCGATTCATCTTCCTTTCCCCTTACTTGCCTCCGTCCAGGTAGCCACTACTGGCAGAGGAAGCAGTCGGGGAGCGTGTGTATTCCAACAGCAGGTAAATGGGCATGGAATTCCTAATGGGAACTGGAGAAAGCCTCCCCACTTTCTCCCGGAATAGCAACCTGGGAAAAGTTTTTCCAAAGTTAATATTAAGAGTCCAACTTCTTTTTTTCTGGAACCATTCCCACTCGGAGTTTATGAAAAGGACGGAGACTGAAAGTTTTGCAATGAATTTATGAGGATAAATGATCCCGAGCGCTCACGTTGTTGGAATCGTGCTGGCGTGGAAGGCAGTGGCGCATGGGAGGTGGGTTTATGAGGCAATGAGCATGATATCCATACATGACCTCAAGGTCTTTAGCTGAAATTGAGGAAAGGGGAAAGAAAAGAGGGCAAGATCATGTTCTGATTGCGTTAGACATTAGAAAGTTTATCTTTTCAGGGACTTTTCCAACCACCACCACCACTGCTAGCATTTTGTACTTGGTTCAGCCCCTCATTGTCTTGAGGGAAAATGATGAGACGGGATGTTCTGAAAAATGGAGATGATGAAGATGGATTTTCGTATCGGGGAGATGCTTTAGCTCCTCCATTCTTATCCCTGTCCCTCATTTCGTAGTTGCCTCGCGTGCTGATTGCATTAGATGCGAGGGGAATTAATCAACTGGAACTTTTCTCTGGGGAATTTCAAAATTCAGAAGAGCATTCGGGAACCAACCTTTGCCCAAATCATTTCAGAAATTCAAAGATTCCTTTATTCTGGAATAACAAAAGCGGTGAGGGAATTCATTGAAAATAAACGATTCCCATTTATAAAAGTAAATTTTGGCTCTATTCGTTCAACTTACGGGAAAACGGTGCGCTCGCTTCCGCCTCTGTTTGTACGAATAAATTGTTTGATGATGTTCCTGATTAGATCAAGAGATTGGAATTGAAAATGCAAAACGGGAGAATATTTCCAAGTGGGGAAAAGAAGGCTGAAGGGAATGAAAATCCAATCTCATATTTAATTTTGGAATGGGAACGCTCCAGAGCTCTCCTCCAGCATCCAGTCGTAATTCTACAATTTCTACATTTGAATCTTCCCTCCAATAACCACCAGAACATAAACACATGACTCTCATCCTTCTCCGACGACTTTACAGCACCGAAACGGGTGAGCTACTAACCAGGGTGGGGTGGGCCTTGTTAAGATGAACCAGAATACTCGAGGAACAAAGAAAGATTATGCCCTGACAACTTTTGCATAAATCCTCCTCTGATGGAGTTTCCTGTCTGACATAATTGGAAAACCACCCGTTGTGATCAGTGGGAATTGGGATGCGATGGAAACATGGGAACTTTCTATTCTCTCTCCGCAATTGTACGATGGAAGAAGCGGTGTGAAAATAAAAGCTTAAGGACAGGGATCAGGACCAAAGCCCCCGCTTTTATCTGGGGAAAGTTCTTAAGGCAGGCGGGCGGGCGTGCGGCGGGTTATGCGGTGACATTTATGTCGCCTTTCTTTCTCTTTTCTAAACCGTTCCCGCAGCTGATTTAATTGGAGTTTATACAAAAATCCACATTTTTTCATTTGGAGACCAATTCGCCTACAAATTGAGCCGGATGAGGTCAAGAAACACTAGCTGAAAAGCAATCATTCTTGTTTTGCGTTTCCAAATTTTAAAATTGTGAAAATATATTCTTTGGTGTCGGCATTCCTAGAAATTGCTCCTCTAGTTCATCATTATGGGCTAAGTTCGAGAGAAATCCCTGTTTTGGAAGTACAAGAACACAGAGCAGACGCCATTGGCCATTGACGCCGTTGAAAAGCGGCTCGTAAAAGAAGACGACGGATGCAGGAAGGGATCTGGCATAGGGTTTTGGCGATGGTCGTAATAAAAGTAGCAGAAGGGCGTTAGAATGAAAGATTATGGGTAAGGGAAATATGGTTATGAATTCAGCCCAAGTGTTATTCTGTTTTATGTCTATGAGAATTTGGAGGTGGAGAATCTGCTCTCTGCGAACCAATTCCAACTTTCCCCCTTGGAAAACTTTCCCTTTTGGAAGAATTCCAGCCCGAGACGCCTCTGCTCCCTTTCATTTTCTCCTTACCACCAATGTTTCTATTTTCATTTCTCACCCCGCCGCCGCGGAATTCCCAGTGGAGTAGATGAGGAGGACATAAAAATGGAGCCACGAAAAGCACAAGTTGTGGATCCCCACATAGGGACCAGGGACATGGAAATGGTCCGCTTTTTACTTTTGTTTGCAGAAGCCCATCAGTCACAATTACCTCATCCCTCCAGGTACTTTCTCTCGCCCCATTCAGAATTTCTTTAACTGCCAACTTCACATTCTCCCCGTCCAAATCCCAATGGACCTCTCCGCATTCGTGCCGTGAGTGGAAATCGAAAACTTTCTCTTTCTAACTTTACCAGGCGGAACGTGCTCCTGTCGTACCAATGGAATAAAATAAATTCTGATGAGAGACCCAACAAAGTCCCATTGTTAAGCACAAACAAAAAGGGAGACTACAAAAGGTGCTAAGCTCCTCGATCACGCGGGCCCCTCCATTACCTTTCCAGCGATGATGGCGAGAAGAAAACCCGGGAAGGTTTAAAACCTAATTAATTACACGGGAGCCCAACGCTGAGAAACTTTCTACCAAAAGTGCGAAATGCTTCAACGGAATGGGTAAAGTGGAAAATTGAAGGCCTGGGGTGAGAAATCGACGACCCTGGTTGCAGCTGGGAAGGATTTTGCATAAAGATTTGAATAAATTGTGCTCAACGACGGGATCACTTACGCAAAGATAACAAAGGAGGAAGGTTGCGGGAAATCCCCGGGATGAGAAAAGTAAAGCCTAATTAAAATGCATGAGCTCTTCAGGGTTAAAAAAAATGGAGCTCCTTTGTTTCTTCACCAAAAACTTTCCCAAGCTGCCCACCTTTACCGGGGTGCATGAGTAATGGGGAAATGAAAATTCCCGGCCCGTGATGTCAGAATTCGAGAATTCAAAGCGCATTTTGGGAGGAGGGAGCCTCGCCCTTTGAGCCCCAACTGCCAGAGACAGGCTTTCCCCCCTAGGGCGACCCAAATGAGAAACTAGAAATCCTTCTTCGCTTCTGTCTCCAGGGAGCGGATCTCGACGGGATCCCCGAAAAACCAGGAAGTTTTGCACTAAATTATTCACAGTTTCCATTTGGGGATCCCAGGAATAAAAGGGAGGGGGATCGAGTTCTTTAAGCCAACTTTCCTTCCTTCCATCCGAATCTACGGTTGGAATCAGAAAGGACCTTCCGGTGGTCCCAATTGACCACGAGTCAAGTGTCCAAGTAGGCACAATCACCCTAATAGACTCCTATACCTCCACTTTCTCCACCACCGGAAAGATCAAATTTCATGCTTTCCTTGCCTCCTTTTCTTGTCCTGGTAGACAGATAAGAGCAAACACGTGTCGGAGCCCAATCCAATTTGCTCGCTGAATTAACTTCCAGGCCCAAGCTCAATTTTTCATTTTCTTTCTCCCCCACCAAAGTTTTTTCCATAAAGAGGTTTAGGCCGGGGAAAGGGAATTGCCTCAGGCTAAATATCTCATTAACCATCCGCCTTTGTATGCTCCTGTCACGCTATCTCTTGACAGGAATAGGTTAATGGTGAAAAGCATTTAATTCCGAAATGGTCTTATGGGCTATTGTGCCAGAAATTGCCTTCATTCACGGAAGGGTTCTTTTCATTATGGGATGGAGAGAAGTATGGAAGATGCCCCTGCAAATATGTTTTTGTTTTTAATTTATGATGCTAGTCCTCTTTGACCTTCGCTTCGTCTCGTGTTAACCATTCTTAGTTAATTGCAAACGAAAACTAATGTAAATAGAAATTGTATTGGGCTTACTAGAGACTTCGTTGATGTACGGACCCACACGGTTGTTCCAGTAGTCCCGAATGCCGCCCAAATTCTGAATCCCGAATCGAGAAATTTTGAATAATTTTTGTAACAACGGGAGTCTGAATGACTGAAATTTTGTGAACTAGCGATAGTAGCACCACGCGTTATTCAATTTAATCAGTGATCACAGTTAGGAGCTTATAGGTTAATTAAATGGTTAATTAATAGTCATAAGGAAAAAGTGTAAGTGTATTAAGAGGGTCTAATGGAACAGTGGCTGTTCCATTAGCGGAAGGAGAGGAGAAAGCAAGTAAGGGACTCGGAAGTAAGTGGAAGGATGAATGGGGCTGGGGCCGCTCCTTTCTCCAAAATCCAGCACACTTTCCTTTCCTCCCTCCAGTCCGTGGGTGTTTCTTCTTCCAGGAAAAGGAGGAGAAAGTCCTCTGAGTGGTTCCTGGAGAATGGTGCAAAGGGTGGAGCCACCACCCATCACCCCACGTCCAATCCAGAACTCTCAGAAAACTTTCCAGACTTCGATTATATTTCCTTACAAAGGCAGGACGTGGGAGAAGAAAAATTAGTCCTAAAGGGATATAACGAGCCCTTTCCCTCCCTCCCCTTGGCTCATCATTACACAAAGAATGGATTCGAAAGTGTGAAAGTTGGGATCCTGGAGCAGAATTAGGAAAGTAGTTTAAAGAAAGGAAAGCCGATGGGAAAGCTCTTTATTCCAAAATTTATTTCAATGCTAAAATGAGGGGGTGTATTAAGCAATGTCGGGGAAACGGAAATGGGAAATCCAGTAGAAACTCCCTGGCCTTTCTTTAGGTGCTTTCAATCCTTTACATTTCCTTCCAATCCCAGCTGGAGAAAGTACTGGAGTGACGTTTCTTTTAAACGGAGAATCGATAAGAGTGGAGGTGTGTTTCCTGGCTGGCACGATACCAAATGTGGCTCCTTATTCTGAATCTTTTATGAACCTCCTACGCCAATTTCAA
>JAQIWD010000713.1:0-17645 GCA_034694825.1 Anurida granaria
TTTCCGAAGCTCCCAATGACCAATATACGAAAAAAAACGAATTCGGTTTTTTCTCCTTAACTCATTCCACGGCGGATGGCCGACAAAAGTCGCAATCAGAACGTATTACTCCGCCATTTTTTTTGTCTACATTAATTCAAAGCATTAATGACGGTACTTGGTTGCACCCACGGACTTAGTCCGTTTTATTAGAATTCATTTATCTCACGACACATCTATACATCGATTACATGGAATCTTTTTAATGGAAATTATTAGGCAGCATTCCTGTCCAAAAGTATCAGTTGATGTGGCTCAGGAGAACGAACCTAGTGAAGGAAAGTATAATTTAAACATGATGCGCAATATTTAATATTTCCTGAACTCATTCAAACACGAAATGTTTACCAGTCCAAGAACAGCCGTCATTGAATGCTTGGTTTCACCATTGGGAAATGCAACTTTGAATTGTTGAATAATGTAGTTCATGAATAGAAAGTGCTCATCACGTGCCAAGGATTCTCCAAGACACTGTGGAGTACATTTCAAGAAAAAGTAATTACGTTCCGGAATTTGCAAAATTCTGACAGTTAGTTTTCTTATTGAATACCTGACGTTTTCCCACGGAGAATGCCAGCATATTTGCATTTCGCATAAACGTTTTTCCATCCTTAGAAAGAAATCTGTCGGGTCGGAAGTTTTCCGGGTCACCCCATGTTTCTTTATTATAGTGAGCTGCATATAAATTCCCAAACACAACGGTGTTCTTTGGAAATGTGTAGCCTTTATATGTTACTTCCACTGCATTTGAATGCGGAATAGCTGGAAAAATTCAAAATATTAGTCAAAGATTTTTAAATGATGTTAAATGACACCTTTGCATACTCAGTGGTGCCAAGGATGATAGCCGGTATACTTCAGTCATTACAGCTTCACAGTATGGCATACTAGAAGTTAACATTAACTATAAAAATTTAAAATAAAATGGGAACATGAGAAAATGTTACTGTTGGCGATCCTCGAGATGAACCCTACGTGAACCAACAATGGCTTCGATTTCTTTAAACAGTTTTTCTTGTACTCCTGGGTGAAGAGCCAGCAAAAAAAATCTAAAAAAAAAAAAACGATTCAATTAACTAAAAAAAGCAAAGTTGCGCATTGGTGTGATATACTAATAAGTCCTTACGTCCATATTAAAGTTGTGCTGGTAGTTTCACTCCCTGCTCCAAAGAGATCTGTTAGCAGTATCACCAATGCCTTATCTGAAATCAATTCATAGTGAAATAATTCAGCACTGTACAGGGTGCCCAATATGTATTTTCTCCCTTTGAATACGGTGAACCAGTGATCATAAAAAACCGACCGATATGTCGTTGGAAAGCTTATGTGAAAACTAGACTAGGGGAAGTTCGAAAAAAAATTTTTTTTTTAGAGCGCATGCGCAGATTAAATTCATTTTCCCAACAAATCTCAACATTTTCAAGTTTATCCATATATCATATAGCAAACCTTGAACAAAGTTTGACGCGACATGTGATCCCGATATCACTTTCGATGACGAATCCATTGGTGAATTTAGTTTTTCGAGATGAACTTTAGCCGTGGAGATATGACTTGCTAAATGTCAAATTATTTTAGAATTCTGAAAATCCCATCGAAAGCGCATTAGAGCACTTGACTTTGATCTTTCATATCTCCGAAAAGTGCAGTCACATCTTAAAACGGTATGCACTGTTTGATTCAGCGTCAAAAATTCTGACTAGGTAATCTTCTGGAAATTTTTTTTTTCAATGGCTGCTTTACGGTATTTACCTGTCATTTTCCGATTTTGGGGGAAATGGCTGTAGTCTGCGCATGCGCATTAAAAAATAGTTTTGAACTACCCCTAGTATCGTTTTGACCTAAGCTTTCCAACGCCGTATAGCTCGGATTTTTACGACTACTGGTTCGGGCTGAACGAAGGGAGAAAATACATATTGGGCACCCTGTACATTCTGCAATGGAGTACCGATTCAAATTTTGCGAATACACAGTAAATGATATAATTTCAAGCACATTGCGTTGATTTTGTAATGGTTAACTATTTTTGCTTTTCGTGGACCATACCTTCTGCATCGTCATGGAAACTTGAGCTTGAATCTTCCTTTGTTTTGATTGATTCGTCTAAGAAACTGTCAATGAAATCCCTTGGGTTCCCGATTTCCATAGTCATTCGATGCTCTTCGATTGTTTCTTTCATGAATGCCGTCATCACCTCACTCATATCGGTATAGCCAAACGTTTTTGGAAACATTTTAGTGAAGGTAACGAGTGATGGGAATAAGAAATTGAACTGTTTAATTCCATTTAATCCTGTTTGAAATGTCCTAGAAGATAACAACATAAAATTGTCAAGAATGTTAACAATAGCATCTGCCACACTTAATGTAGAATCGGTCAGTGTAATGTATACATACAGCGACACACGAATGGTATACACACGTGTTTAAATCTTACTCAAAAACTTCATGGAGAAGAACGGCCATTCGCTTGTCTCCTAATTTGAATCTTTCTCCTAGAATTAAGTAAAGTGATCAAGTATTAGCTCAAGTATGTTGTCTTAAATGGTCCAAATTTACTACTTACCTGCCACGATGACCCAAATTATATTCAGCACACTTGGATTAAAAATTGCTTGTGTTGAAATAGGCTTCCCAATTGTTTTTCTTAACTCTTCGATTAATTCCTCCACTTCGTGCATGATGATCGACTCGATCGACGAACGTTTTCCCATGCCAAAATCTTTCAAACTATGAAACAAGTTCTTTCAAATTTACGAAATTAGCATCGCACGTTCATATTCCAAATCCCTTACGTCTTCATGGAAAACCTCCGCATGTCATTCCAGAGTTTCCCATGACTCATGACGACACCTAGCAATATTAAACGGAATATACACGGAATGTAAATTTAGACTGGTTGCCAAATTTCATCTTTAATCATTGAGTGAGTGTAAATTCAACTCGGACCTTTAGTGTCATCTGTTATATTTTCTTCATAAAAAGGATTGTAACCATGACGCCCAGAGAAGTCGAGTCGATTCAAACACTCACGCGTATCATCTGCATTGTTCAGAATCACCATCCTACAGTGTAATTCAAATGGTAAAAACACGTTTCAATTAATTGAAATTTGAAGTATGCAAATACCAGTATGAACCGATTTGGAGTCCAATGATTGGGCCATATGTTTCGCTGAGTTTAATAATTTCTTCGTAATTCTGTGGACTATGCTTGGGGGCATTTCCTAAAATTGGTATTCGACTTGGTCCTATTTCAAATTTCGTAAACCGTATTATGGAGTATTATTAAACGATTTCGCATTTCCCAACAAATTGTGCACATCCATCCATCATCTATCCTATACAATTGTTCGCTGTGCCGTTGCCTCAGCTTCCTCATGTAGCCCCCAGGGGCGCCAAGGCACTTATTTTTGACTTTCCGCTGGTGCAAATTGGTGCCTTTAAATGAGGGTCAAATTTCAAGTTTTTTTATATATTAAAACAATGTCCTTTTCACGTATTATCGAAAGGAGCCCTACGGTACGCAGCAGGCTGCACTACTCGTATGTCATGAACTTCAAACTGCCAAATACCATTACTATACAAGCATTTCTGGCTGAGAAATAAGAATTCCAAACAATTTTGGTTCTTAAAATTGAAATTAGTCCTGTGGTGCCCTTAGCATCTAAATGAGGAAGCTGAGGCAACGGTACGTCACTACACGAGTAGGACTACCTACACATCAAATATGAGCAATTTCGAAAATTGGCCAAAAATGAACAAAAACACAAAAATCCGATAAGGTTCTTTGACAAAACACGCGTTAGTTGGTACTGTTTACCTGGTGGAAAATTCTTAGGTCTTCTTTTCGGTACCACTAAATACGCCAAGAGAGCCACAACAATTCCGATAAGTATCGTTAAAAACTCCATTACAGGCTTTTTAAAATTAAATTTCAAATCAAGCTATTAATGACCCTTTTTGCACCATCAAGCTTACTGTAGAGTATGAAGGCTATCCTTTGGGTTAAGTAAACCATAATTACGGCTATCAATTTTGCTTTCAGCACGGAATGTGTAATACAGATAAGATATTGCAGTAATCGTAAAAAACAGATGCCGGACTATGAACCATAACCACAAAGTTCATAGATAAGTATTAATTGATTATCGAGAGCAATAGAGTGTACCGTTGACATGTTTATTTCCAATTCCTTTGAATTTCATAGCAGCATGAAGCACTTGTTTTGCAAAAATGAAAATGCCCTGTAGCAGTATGCAATCAAAGTAATTTAATGAAGTGTCGACTAAAATTAAATTGCCCTTATGGTACATTTCCTACTAGACAACGATCATTGCATTATTACCCCGTGATATACAATCGGTTTAAATTCAAAATGTTTGGATTCCAAATGTTCAAACACACTATTCAAGTTGAAAGAATTGTCATCTAGATGATACAGTTGCAAAATAACTTTTTTTTTAGACTGGGACTAATTCACTAACATTTTCAGTTATGCCTACAGGTAATATTTCTTGTCCAAAGTTTTCAGCTTCTAATTTTCCATCACTTATAATGAAAATTCACAAAGCCAACATTTTATCATTGAAATAATGAATGAATGAATCGTTTTAATTGACATTGGCTTTTCGCCTTATCAAAGGAATCATTGAAATAATTGAATGCCAATTTTGTTTTGTTTGCTTAATTATAACCTCTCGCGCCACAGTAATTGCGGCATCTTGTAATCCAAACGCATTATACAAATTTCTTGCAAATACAAAAATAGTAATAAATTTCAGGTATTAAATTCTAATCCGTTTTTATAGCCATATTAATTCTTCAATTTAAATCCTTTTACACCGGCAAACGGTCAGAATACACCAGAAAAACGTTCCAATAATTTTCGGACACTGTAATTTTGCAATTCGGAAATTAATTCATAATTTTTCATCCACCAAAACAACTTATGGATAATTATGTTAACTCCTGATAACAGAATAAGAGTAACTAAACACACAAATATCCTGAAATTATACTAGCAATTACGAAATTAATAGACTAGTATAGTTTATCAAAAAGGGATTTTTGACGCAATATTCCTTGTATTGTCAAAATGTTGACTCCACTGGAGCATCGTGTGTTTCTACGGGTTCTAGCAACTTCTTCCAAGTTGCGTCTCGTACCGTTTAGATTCATAGATGGTATCGTTAAAAATGTTGACTCAAATTTTCACCGTTTTGTTTCTCTCGCCGCCATTTTTGTACAAATAGGAAATGTAGTCTTCTTTGCCTGGCAAGCGGGATACTACATTGTCAACAAAGGAGCTGACCTTGCCTTGCTTTGTTCTCTTATGGTCGTTGCATCCTCTGCTTCACTCTCATTTTTATTCACTTTGGAAGCCAAAGCATCGGAGCTCACAGTGATGAACAATCACATCATTTGTAGCTGTACTGGTAGAACAGGTAGGTGCCAACGTATGTAAATAGATACGTATATTTGACATTTAATTTAAGCAATGATGAATTTGCACATAAAAATTGGACTAATATTTACAGATGACTATAAAGCTAATTCTGGAAATACAGCGAAAGATGACCTAGGTGGAAAAGTGACGATGTGCGTACTGGTTTTTCTTGCAACGGCGGCACTTTTAAGTCCTCCACCTTGCATCGTTCTCTCTGTTGCGTCACTCAATTCCACCACCCTTCAAATTCTCTACAGTTTGAGCATAACGTTTAGTTATATTTGCGTTGCAAATTATGCGGTGGAGGGAATTTCAATTTTTGTGAGCTCACTTTCAATAACTTCTTTTTGGCTAAGCAAAATTAGGTGAGTTCATAGAAACCGATTTTATTCTATACAATAAATTGATAACTAACTGGTACTTTGTACGTGATTTAGCAAAAGCAAACAAAATGACACTAGTGATTCATTTGCTTCAGTGTGTCAGACATACAGGACCAGCATCCTTCTCAATGATTTACATAACACTGTATTTGGTTCTATATTTTTACCAAGTTTCAAACTAGTTGTCCTCCTGGCTCTTTACTTTTCAATATTTGCCATCATAAAACTGCGACATATGTTACACCCATTCATATTGACTTGTAGCATTGTTTACTTTTCTCTTTCTATTCTACTTACGCTACTTGGGGCTCTAATAATGTCGCTGGTCTTCAATTTATCCAAAACATTTCATCAAAATGCGTACGAATCTTTCCTTAATTCTAACCAGGAGATAAAGTCAAAAAGAGATACAGATCTCATTCGAAAGACTCTCAAGTCCCTCCCTGTACTCAAATGCAAAATTGGTTTGTTTTATCACATGGAGAGCAGGGCAAAGTTAACTCTACTTGACAACGTTATCAGAGGAGTTGCATTTATGATGATTTCATTTAAATAAATTTGAGCATTGATTGGTGCAATGCAATTGGTTTTGTTAGATCCAAAATTCTTTGGCGAGTATTTTCAGCAGTTTGAAATAATTTAAGAGTAGGACAAATTTAAAGCTTGAATAAAAGTTTATTAAATTATTTGGTCTTTTCACACTTGTAGTATAACTAAATAAAATGTCAACTAAACAAAACTGAACGCGAATGATGAATGATAGTTTGTTTTTGCTTCCTTTTCTCGCTATCGCTGAGCTTATGAATTTTAAGTTTAGACTTAAACAATGATTCCTTAGTTGTAAAAATATAGAATGGAACAGTAAACATTGTTTGAATACTTGAACAAAATATCCCACTGCAAGCGAAACTGTAATGATTTTAAGACAACGGCGACAATATCTAACAATCGGGGAGACAAATGCTTTTTGGCATTCCACGTATAATAGCGGGTGACCCTTGTCCAAATTTTGACGTCAATTTCTTTCTAATCATTTCGTCTAACAAGGAAAACTTTTCAACTGAGAGTCCTGAGTTTTGGCATGAAACCTATGCAGGCATTTAGTGTATGCCCTTAAACTAATATTCACGGATGAATTCGCCTGTATTCGGCTTGTCAGTAAGGCCCCTTTCTCCTCCCCTCCGTGAGAAACCCCAGTACCCAACTCAATTTTTCAGACCCCGTGCACTCACATCTTCCAAAAAACTTTAATCTTCAATTAAAAAAACGAGAATCAAAATTTTGAAATTCCGGATGCGCAGTGAGGCTAGAAGTGTAATACTTCAGGAATTTTGACAAAAAATAGTTGACATTTTACGAAAAAGTTTTCTGGAATGACGGGTACCTTTTTGCTAAGCTCCGTCAAACTAACATGCCGAATAATGCAAAAGCCGATTTTAGCGGGATTTTCAAAAGTTTGAGTTTAGTCAAATTTGCATGGAGAAGTGCATGGGATAAGAGGTGAGAGAGAAAGAGGAAAAGAGAGTGGTAAAAACCGGAAGCGGAGAGAAAAGAACCAATGAACAATTTTCTCTTCCTGAATGGGCCTTTCTAGACAAACTCTTTCAATTGGAATTGAAGTTTAGCTAAAAACACCATCACCCCTAAAGACTAACTCAAACACTTAATTAGGTAACCGCTCACTTTTGTACCCGCTGAACGGCATAATTTGGTACCAACACACTCTTATCTACCCGCTCATTCCCTTAATTCGGTCCTTGTTTAGGTTTGCTGTCGTAGAATGGTAACGTAGCACGTTTCAAATAACTTATGGATTTTTGGAATTTCCTCTAGAGAAATTTGTGATACTGGTGGAATTAATAATGTCTGTAGGAACAATATGCTACCGGAGAATAGTTGCATTTCAGAAAATATCGCCAAAAATAAAATAACTTTTGGAACTTTTATTATAAACCTAAAAAGATTCACAATTTTTTAGGCTTCCCGCATAGCGTCTCGTATACCTACAATCGATTTTGGAAAAACAAAAGTATTTTGCAAATAAGAATGCACTTTTCAAAATTTTGAAAAATCCAATAGTAGCTGTACATATTCCAATTGAATCATTACAACTCCACACATTTCTAACATGGACTACAATGGCATTGCAGTTGGGAAAGCCTAGTTTTCAATGAGAAAACCAACAGTGGCCTTGAAACTTCTCCAACGAATAGTAATAGACCGAAAATGTTAGTAGCCACATAAATAATTACGACTGAAAACAACTTCTCCAGGGTGAGGAGTACAAGTTCCCTTAGAATAACTAGCTGTGGTGGGTTGGAATGCTCCAAAGCCATTTCGTGACGGAATTTATTTTTCGAGTTGAGAAACATTTCCCAATAATAAAGGAGTCCAGAATCACTTAAGGCGTTAAGTCTTGGTTTTAGATGTTCATATTCCCAAGCATCAAAAAAATATAACGTATAGTCATCACGTCCAACTTCCATCGTAGTTTTGCTCTCATAGACATGGAACTTTCGATTCCTATTTTGACCAGCTTGAATTCTACGCAAAAGATTCCTGATACCTCCTTGACTTGCAACAACCAAGTTTTTCTCTGCTGCCAAAAATTCTTTGATGGTATTATCTTCCCTTGGAGCTATCAAAAGAGGAAGAATTTTTCTCTGAAGAGAGGTTAGGTATTCAGGTTTGCAAACGTCCTCTAGGCGGTTAAATTCACCACTATCGTGAAGATCTAGGATTCGATCCCTTTCATCATTGGTTACACGTTCATTGGTCAAAACATGTAAACACAGAGTATCAGCAAATTCGTTTTGCATTAACTTGTGACGAAAAGTAATAGATGTATACTCCTTCACTTTCCAATCCGTCACAAACGTTTTATTAGATGCCACGGCTTCTTCAAACGTTCTGACTTCGCGTTGCGGGGGCGGCCTAACCATGTTTGCAATCAATAATTCCTTGTAATTACTTGTGAGAACAGTGAACGCAAACAGAGTTGTAAACATGACCCACAAAAATGGGCGAAACTCCATTAGCTTTTTACTCCAACTTGGGGATTGCTCACAAACCAATTGGATTAAAATAATTCCTGGCGAATCTGTAAAAATTTTTTGGCGGACCAGAACTAATCCCGCAAATTGGAACAGAACTAGAAAAAATAGAATTATGGTCCACAGGTGAGGGCCAAAAGGGGCTATAAATGGATACAAACCTTTGTTGCGATTAGAGTTGAGTGGATTCCATCCCAAGAAGGTAAATTTTATTGGATTACCTGGAAACGATATGATAGACGAACCATAGCAACGCTTTTTAGTAATTGATTCATCCATTACCAGTGGCGTGTTTGTTAAAAAAATTGTGTTTCTGCGTTTATCCAAACTTACACATAATTCGGATCCATTGTACTCATTTTCAGTTAAGTACGAGAGAAAATAGAAAACAGAAGATGTATAAGAATAATGCTGATCTTGCGAATAGTGGATGTTAAGAGAAACTCCCGCTCCAGGATAGCATTTATTCGAATGATCTGTGCTGAAAATTTTCTTAATTTTTCTATTATAATTAAATATCTTAGACTGAAGTTTTCGCCGAATATAAGCAGGACTAAGGTGTGAATCAAAGCTCAGGTTTACTCGCAAATTGCGCAGCTCTTGATTTTGAAAAAAATTCTGTTGTTCAACCTTAGTTAATGTCGGGAGTATGTGTTTACATGTGAGTACTGGTTGAAGTAATTTTGTATCACTTTTGAAAATGTATTCATATGTATAAGAATTAAAATTTTTCTGGAAGTAAAATCCTCCTATAATTTGAGCACATACGCTCCAGCTGTTTGTCATTACTGCTAACTCAAATGAAATTGCGGAATACCTGCCCCCATACAGTTTTTCAGGAAATGAAATATAATTATGGGCAGAGAATTCTTCATGAACAAAAACCAGATGGAAATCATTTACCGGGTGTTGGGCCCAGGGCCAGGGTGATGGCGGTTTATATGAAACTCCAATGGGTTGCATAAAATCTGGTCCATACGCACTCCCACCAACATGAGCCTCAATTTCCGAAGCGTTTAATATAGTTTGCGAAATTTGGGTATTAAAAGTTCTAGGGTTTCCCGAATTATCCAATTTGATAAAAATGACTGCGGCACAAGAGCTCTCATGCTGAGTAAACCTTGTAAAAATGAATTTGAATTTAAGCTGAGTGTTTTTTGAACACAGAATTGTAACTGGGGATTCAAATTCAAGGTTCAAATAATGATTAATTGGATGCAAGAGAATGCTTACATAGCACGTTTCGAATATTTTAAGGATTTTTGGAATATTGTTTGGTGGGATTAGTGATATTGATGGAGTGAATATTGTCTGGAGGGATAACAATATAATACTCCAGGAGAGTTGCATTTCCGAAAAAGAAAATGGTTAGTTAATTATTTGATGGAGCCATTTAGTTGTAAAATATTTTAAGTTTTTGGTATTGAGGGTATAGCTGTGAAAGTTGCCGCTGCCTGTACTGAATAGGTTGAAATATTTTATACTGGAATGAGACGTCGTCGTGTTCTTGTAGTTGTATAAGATCCAAAAAGTTTTTGAACTTTTTGAACTTTTAACCACTAAGCAACTTAACCACAATATTATCCAAATTAGATAGCATTCTTCATGTGATGGGAAACCTGCCTTTATAGTATGTTTTTATGTTTCTTCAAACAAACTCAAACATTACTAAATGAACCAGAACCATTATCGGAACTCGAAAACATCTAGTATAAAATTATGGTTCTTCAAACAAAACTCCCAGACCGAAGTGGCACAAAATAAGTGGATTGGGAGTTCAAGAATGTGTACAATAATTTCGATTGAAAATGCTTCACTGGCAAATAAGATGCATTGTACAAATTAAATTTGAATTTATGAATATCACACTTCACGTCACAATGAAACTTGATTACATGACAGCTTCAGTTAAAGCGAGTATTTAGAATTCATTTCGTGATACCACTGATATGGGCGTCATTCTCACATCATGTGGTTTGCATTAGTAGAAGATTGTATATCATTATCATTGACTTATTTTTGAGGAATCTGTACTATTCCTTTTATTTTCCCTGCATCTGATAAGGCCAAGATCGTCTAGGCCAAAATCCCCATGCTGTTTTTGGTAATGGGTTTTTGTGTGGAGGTACCTGAAAAGACCGATCCACCCCTCGAGCAAAAGCTTATGGCATGGGGATTTTGCCCTAGACGATCTTGGCCTTATCAGACGTAGGGATAATAAAAGGAATAGTAAGGAAACATTTATTTATTTATTCGGCACATTTAGCAATAATTTAGCAATATTGTACCACGAAGATCGTTTGAAGCACCGCTCCTACCGAAAACTATACAGAACCCGCAAAGCAATTGCATACTGACCTTTGGGAATGCAGAGGGACGGAGACGGATTGGCCGTAGAAAATGTACAACGAAGAGTTACAGTTGAATCAATTGGTCGATTAATTATGCAATCAATGAACAGAAGTCTACCTGGGATCAATATGGCGCCAATGGTGAACGAGTACACACGGATGACTCACCTTCCAACAGCCTCGAATGGAAATCATTGGCCACTTCAACCTCAATTTATTCATGCTCCGATTAATTCCTCTACCTCGTTTGATTTATTCACGGACGGGTTCCGCGACGCTCAAGGAGGACTCTCCCATCTAGGTTTTAGGACAGGACTCCGAACTCACCGAAACAATCAACCAGCATCGAGCCAACTGGGTTTTTTTTACCCCACCATAGGATCAACTGGTTCAGGGTGCAGTATTTTTCCACTTTCCATTTAGCACAAATTCCCCAATTTTGAAACCGAATTAGTTCAAGGGAACTAGTCGGAGACTGTTTCGTATTTTTTAGGCTGCCCAAATTTTTTTTTTAGAATTTTACTAATTAAAACTTCTATTCTAAATTATTATTCCTTAGTTAGTTTGAATTTCAAAATAGAAACTTGGCAACGCTGTCGACTCTTCGTAAATTTAGCCAGGAACACAAGAGGTGGAGACTCTGTAGATTCGTGGCTATAGTTAGACAGGTTGCCTAACTATAGCCAACTTGCACCTAGTTGGCGCTAGATCTATCCAAAATCTACCCTGTTTATGTTTAGAGTTATCCGCCCCACTGAAAAAGTTGGACGGTAAGTCATAGCTGTAGAAGAGGGGAGATAGAGGAACAGCAGTACGATGCTCGCAAATTCTCAGGTCAGGTTCTTTTTAAACGTGTTTTGTTTGTTTTTATTCAAATGTTTTTCCGCCTGAGTGATAAGATGTTGAGATGCTGACAAATTTATTCATCCATAAAGTGGTTGACCTCGGTGCTGTTCGAGAGCTAGTTGCAATGCAAAAATAGTTCCCTCATTTCCTTTTAAATAAAAATTCAAAATACATGTTAAAAGTAAGTTACCTAAAATAAAGCTCTCATAGGTAAATCCTCCTTTGGAATTTCTAAATGTAAATTATGGAGTGTTGATCAAAAGGTTCACACAGCTCAGAAGTGCTAATTGTCATTTTCAGCCCGTGTATCTAGTAACTGTCTTCCAAACTGGAATCAATATCAGTTAGTATTGTGCAAATGCCATAATAAAAAAAAATTCAGTACATTCAAATGGAAAGCATGGCAATTGGTTACATCCACACACCTAGTCGAGTCTCGGAGTCGTATAGTGTTCTATGAGTTCCAAACCGTTTAATTATATAAAATTTTAGCCGTGGCGAACTTTGGTTTCTTTCAAATTCAAGGGTCATGGAAATTTTTAAGCCTCATTTTAGTGGCGGATTCGGATTCAGTGCAACAAAACTGTTAGGAAACAGATCCTAACAAATATTTGCAAATGATTCAAAGCGAAAATCACTTTTTTCATGTGCAGCAGATTTTTTGTATTCGGCTGTGAGGACTTTGACGGCGTGTGGCCTCTAAACCTCCGATTAAGCTCAAATTATTTACGAATTCTTTTTAACCATATTTGAATTAGCTTGGGTGGTGGGAGTACCAAAATTTATACTTGCAACTTCCAATATAAGCTCCACCATAGTGTAGTACCATCATCAAGGTCATTTGTGCTGTGCTCTGCTAAAAATGAACCGATGGACACAAAAGTTTTTGAAACAAAGCTAAAACAAACCAAATTTGCACTAAAACCCAGCATAAGCATAGTTGATTGGGAACACAAACACAAGGGGTGGAATATGCCACGTCATCCTACAACTTACAACTTGAGATAGGCAAATACAAAGGAAGGGAAAGAAAAATACTACGATAACGTTTCAGTACGAAAGAACTTAAGTATCGACGCCAACGACGTTGTTGTTTGGGGCCCTACCTCTCAATTTTGACAACAGCGGTGACCCTGAAACTTCTCCAACGAATAAATAAAGACCGCAAATGTTAACTGCCACATATATAATTAAGGCAGAAAACAACTTATCAAGGGTAAGCAGTACAAGCTCCCTTAGAATAATTAGCTGTGGCGGTTTGGAATGCGCCAGGGCCATTTCGTGACGGTGTAACACTTTCAAGTTGAGAAACTTTTCCCAATAATAAAGGAGTCCAGAATCACCCAGGGCGTCAAGTTTTGCCCTTAAATGTTCATATTCCCACGCATCGTAGAATTCTTGTTTCCTTCTACCGTGGCAACCACCAAGTTATTTTCTGATGTCAAAAATTCATTGATGGTATTATCTTCCTTCGGGAGTACTAAAAGGGGGAGAATTTTTCTTTGGAAAGGGGTTAAGTGTTCAGGTTTGCAAACGTCTTGTAAGTTATTGGTTAATGTAGTAGAGTACTGGAGGTTCATTAACCTTTCCCTCTCTTCTTGACTCACACCTTCATTGTTCAAAACGTTTGCACATATGGTATCCGTAAATTCGTTGTGTAATAACTTGTGCTTAAATACACCAGCTGCATAACGTTTCAATATCCAATCCATTACAAAAGTTTTATTTAGTTCCCCAGTTTCATCAAACGTGCTGACTTCCGATTGAGGAGGTGGAGTAACCATGTTGGCAATCAAGAGTTCTTTGTAGTTACCTGGTCATCCATGACCGGACCAGGTGACCGGACCTGGTCATCAAGAAGGGGAGCAAGGTGTTTGTGGTGGATGTGACCATCCCGTTCGAGAACGGCGAGGACGCCTTCAAAGAAGCGAGGCAAAGGATGAAGGAAAAGAACGAGTACACGAAGGCGTTGCTGAGAAGAGGACGGATTCAATCGGTCACCGTGGATGCCGATCGGGATCGGGAGCCTGGGAGCATGGGATCCGGATAATGAGGACGTTCTGAAGCTCTTCACCTCCAAATTCGACAGAACCCTCTTCAAGCGACTCTGCGTCTCAAATTGTGTCAAGTGGTCCCGAGACATTTTCCAGGAACACGTCGAAGGTGGGGGAATTATTGGAGCCCCACTTTATTTTTATTTTTAATCATCTTAATCAATGACTTAATTCGAAGTACTAATTGGCAGACACTTTAATCAATGACTTATTCGAAGTACTAATTGGCAGTTAACATTTTTTCCATAACATGGCACGAGTATACGAAGTATTGAAAATAAATCCAAACCGCTAATTCGCACTGCTTAAAAAGGTAAAAGGGAGGATCACTCATAAAAGTGTTCACGTAGCACATCATAGATGAATTACAATTCTTACCTTGTGGTTAATGGGCCAGAATTTCATAACCAACCCAACGTCCATGAAATAAGTATGAGGATTAGCATGCAAACTTGATTATACAAACGAGACCAACCAACACTTGTTTTACTCGTTTAGGTAGGATGGATTGCAACTAATTATGCGGTGAATTTCGTTGTTCAACTCAATCAAATTAATTAGGCTCATACGCCCGTTTAACCAGTTTAGGAATAATCCAACCATCCCGGCGTCTTATTCAGTTTGCTCTACAGATTGTCAATTATTGACGTATTACAAGTTGCATTGCACATTTTAATAATGGATCTCCTGCCATTTTACTTCCTTATTGCAGCGGTGTCTGGCAAAGCTGCTACGGAGGGTTAGTAAATTACGCAAAAAAGAATTTTAAGCTGTAATAATTTATTAAATTCATTGATGAAAGCAAAATCCAAATTGTTACCACACAACAACGCCTTCTGTTTTGAGAAGTTTATCGCCTGCTTCCAAAGGCAAGAGGCACTCCTGGCTGGGATCACAGATCCTACTAAAATTAAGACACAACTGGAAACGGACGATTGACACGATGTGAAGGAGGATGACGCGATGGGAGGATTCCTGAACAAAACCTTGGGCCACTTCAAGGAGTCGGGACACTATTTATCACGTTTGGTTCTGTACACTTTCACGAAGGGAAATAAAGTATTCCCTTCGCCATTCTTCTTGTTGTACAACAGGAGTCCATTTCTTGGGTTCATCAGCGTCAGGGGTCATCAGCGGCGAGGGCATCAACGTACTTCGTGTCAGGATTGTAAAAAGTCTTTGGCAAATCTCCAATCTCGTGATAAATCAAATTTAGATGAAGAAAGGAAAATTCAAAACTTGTTGGACAATTGGGACGAAGCAGTGCAGAGGAAGATCCAAAGGCAGTAGAACAGACCGCGCTTTTCTGTTCCGCACCTTGCAGCGGGAATGGAATAGGAGGGTGAGAGTCTTGCCAGTGGGAGATACCCCGCTGTAACCATAGAAAACGTTAAGGTGCTGGCCCTTAAGGAGTCAACAAGTTCTCTATGTTACCTGCAGTTCGTTTGTCTTTGGTTGGTACGGCAGAGCAATGGTCCACCAACTTCCGATTTTTAGTAGTGCCTTAGAAAGGAGACATGTAGCTTACCTGCTGCTGGATAGCCCGCAGATGCTGACTGAAGCGATGAAGTCTTCCCGCGGTTGATCGATGTACTGGTGAAGTCTCCACAGGGGTCAATGAAGTTGGTGACTAAGCTTGCCGTAGATTGGGTTTTCTTGTGTTTTTATTTACGAGAATAAGAGTAGTTGAATAAAGACCAGAAATTATACTAAAAGTTATCGACGGTTTTACATTTCTACTTATCCCCTATTTATAGATCCCAGTTAACCTTAATCGCAACTTTGTTAATTGAATCTGACTAATAAACGTCAAATACAGGATTCATAACTCTGACGAATTAGCAAGTAAAGCTTGATAATTGGTCAACGCCTGTCATGATTATTGGGATTTACGAGCCTACCACGCCCAATTCTCAAAATGGGCCTTTCTAGAAAAACCGTTTTAATTGGAAAAAAATCTCGCTCGAACAAACGCCAAGTTACGCGTTCAAACGTTTAATGAGGTAGGACCTCAGTTTTCACCCGCTAAACCGCTGAATGCGGTACCCTCTCACTTTTTTCACCCGCTAAGCGGCTAAGTTCGGAACCCGCCCACTTTTTATACCCGCCAATTTGCTCAATTCGGTACCCGCGCACGTATCTATCGTCCTAATTCGGTAACTGCTCGCTTTCTTACGTGTCAATGGTCTGGTGTTGGTAGTTGGGGGCTTCGGATATGACCCGGGGACTCTGATTTGTCATTCCCAATGTCATTGAATGGTTTTTTGAGAAAACCCCGAATTCGATTTTTTCGGATTTAGGTTTGGGGGGCTTCGGATATTACCCGGGGATTCATATTTGTCATCCACAATTTCATCCGGTGGTTTTTGGAGAAAACCCCGAATTCGGTTTTTTAGGATTTTGGTAATTGGGGGCTTCGGATATGACGCGAGGACTCTGACTTGTCATCCCTAATGAAATGCAATGGTTGTTGGAAAAAACCCAAAATTTGGTTTTTTTGGATTTGGGATTTGGGGTGCTTGGGATATGACCCGGGTACTCTGTTTGTCATCCCACGTGTCAACCGGTGGTTTTTGGAGAATACCCCGAATTCGGTTTTTTGTGAGGTCACAGTGCTAGGTCAGCGATGAAGAGACAGGTCAACAAGTGGCCCCGCCTGATACACTGAGTTTCATGTCTTCTTTCAAAGGTTATGTCCCACGGCCACTTTTTTGTTACTTTTTTGTGAGGTCACAGCGCAAGGTCAGCAATGAAGCGACAGGTCAACATGTGACCCCGCCTGATAAACTCAGTTTCATGTCCTCTTTCATAGGATATGTCACACGGCCACCTTTCCTTCACTTTTTGTGTGAGGTCACAGCGCTAGGTCAGCGATAAAGCGACAGGTCAACATGTGACCCGGCCTGATACACTCAGTTTCATGTCCTCTTTCAAAAGACATGTCACACGGCTGCCTTTCCTTCACTTTTTATGTGAGGTCACAGCGCTAGGTCAGCGATGAAGCAACAGGTCAACATGTGACCCCGCCCGATACACTCAGTTTCATGTCCTCTTTCATAGGATATGTCACACGGCCACCTTTTCTTTACTTTTTGTGTGAGGCCACAGCGCTAGGTCAGAGGTGAAGCGATAGGTCAACATGGGACCCGGCCTAATACACTCAGTTTTACGTCCTCTTTCAAACGATCTGTCACACGGCCACCTTTCCTTCACTTTTTTTGTGAGGTCACAGCGCTAGGTCAGCGATGAATCAACAGGTCAACGTGCGACATAGCCTATGCAAAGCGCCTTGACCTCCTGAAAAAAATGAGCTATTACTCGACCGAATCGGTTGAGTAGTTTAGGAGGAGTAGCAGGACGGACAGACAGACAGACAGACAGACACACAAACAGATTTTTTTTTAGGTTATGACATTCATTTTTTATTAATTTCCTACTCATTTTAATAATTGGTTCACTTTTGCTCAAGTAT